>JWHW01044895.1:170462-220420 GCA_000931545.1 Papilio glaucus
AACAAGCAAATGTGTTGCAGATGCGTTGCCTACATTTAATGGACAGAGGAGGGCATAGACAGGAACACGGATATTTCCTTTTTCCCATTAACCCCCTCCCCGTCCAATCCTCTTCCCGTTCCCATCCTATCCTTATGAGGAAAGGGTGGGAAGGGAAAGAGAAGTGGACTGAAATTAGGCCTCCGGCACCTCACTCATCGGACGTGGTAAAACCGGTCGAGCCGGCCCATTCGTGCAACAGATGTTCTTGTTGTTGTTCTCTACCACTGTTATAAATTAGATTAGAAATGGCATTCCATAGTATTGTTAAAGTAGACAAATTGTCAACTCTAAAACTACAAACTATAACTATACACTCAGTACTTAACTCAAGGTCTACGGACTATCTATATAGATGTTGATAATGCTCCAGCCGCGGTTCTACTTAGGCTTGACTTAAGTTGCTTAGTGTATGTTGAAAACGGATGCTTTCAACACTTTATAAGTAGCACAAAATCAACTAATAATATAATAATAAATAGTGTATTTTTAGCTGCTGATTTTTTTATTAAAGTAACGTATTGGTATCACATAAACTGAAAGTGCATGTGCAAACATATATTGTTAATTTAATTTGAAAACCATCGTTCAACAAAAGTTCTGAAAGTTCATCGGCTTTGGAATGTATGCGCATGATTTAAAGGCATCGCATCGCACCCGAGTGAACCGGTGATGTCCGCAGCCGACTCCGGAGGCACTTAATGTGGGCCTCGTTTAAGTAAACAAGCCCCGCGTCTGCGCGTAGGCTCCATGTCTTGTTTTTATCCGTCTAAGTCCGCCGCTGCACGCTTGTTATCTTGTTATCCTATCTCGGTGAGATTGTGCCTTTTTGTGCAGATTTGCCTGATATACGCACAACTGTCTCCCTGTGCGACCGCTATCTGTTTATATTTAGCCTTTGTTGCAATTACCAATTCCATTCTCACCAAATATCTTTTCGAGCATAATTCTTTCTTGTAATATAAATGTGGAAAATTTCTTTTGGCACATGTTTATCTAGTGACATTTTATTGAAAACGATGATTTTATTGTTTAACCGACATTTATAGCAAACTATCCGCCTTAGAATTAATTTATGTATTCATTTTGTAATAACTGCTTCCTCGGATAGATTGTACTCAGGCTTGGATAGATTGTAATACAAACAATGTATAATTATACGGTACTGTTCTCACGGTTTCTCAAATGTGTCGAACTTTTTGCGATTTAAAAAAAAATGAAACAAATAATATGACGATGTCAAAACAACGTCGAAAGACAATACGGAATCATTGTGTGATATGCATGTCCGCGTTGCTGTCAAAGGATAGATCCGTCACGAACGCCTCCTAACGTAGTCAAAAGAAAAAGACCAAAATCGATAATTTTGTGTAAAATTTTAGGATCATGAATCTTTTAAATATTCACGTTCGGCGGCCTTTGTGGCGGACCTATCATTTGAAAGCTGTGCGCACTTGCATATCACATAACCAAACCGTACGGTCTTTTGACATTGTCACTATTTGTTTTATATTTGAAATTGTTTTTTCGTCAAAAAGATAGATATTAATATTTATAGATGTTCGGCAGTTCGACACAGTGAGTTGAGTGCCCAATATGCTTATTGCATCTTAAATTGAATGTGTCAGACATTTTACACAGATTGGAGTAATCTAATCAACCCCAAGCTTCCTAGCGATTCAGTTAATGTTACAACAACAGGTATCCCGTAATTCAGACGATCTTTATAAGTTTGTATATTTTGATGAATTAGTGCATTTAAGATCTATTACAGATTACATTGGACTGCACGAATGAGCCGGCTCGACCGGTAAAATACCACGACCTCACAGGAAACAGGCGTGAAATAGAAATACTCTGCGTTTCGTCTGATGAGTGAGGTGCCGGAGGCCTAATTTCAGTCCTCTCCCCATCCCACCCTTTCCTCACAAGGACAGGATGGGAATGGGAAGAGGACTGAACGGGGAGTGGGGGGGTTAACGGAGAAAAGGAAACATCCTATTTCCTGTCTAAGCCCTCCTCTGTCGGTTAAAGGTAGGCAATGCATCATCTGAAACACAATTGCTGTTACGGATGTCTGTGGATAGCGCTCACTTAACATCAGGTGATCCGCTTGGTAGTTTGCCACTTAATTCCATTAAAAAACTCACTTTAAAATTTAGGCCGTTGTGACAAAACATCGTCACGTGTGAATAAACAGTTCTAGCTAAAACATACGTTGAGAAACGATACTTGACTATTGATTGCTCTATTTCATTCGAAATAGTCATCATACTTATTTATATGCAGAGCTCGTTCTGTTTTGGCAAGTTGTCGATAAAACGTTTTTACACAAACGAATACGTAATAAAATCAAAAGTATTAGGTTCCCAACCCATTCATCTGTTTTCGCTTTTGTAATTTTTAAAGCTAGGCAAAATAATATTTAATAATACAAATGATATACATTTTATAAGTTTTAAAGAAATACTATGCTGTTTAAATTTATAAACACATTATTTTGCGTTTTCAACATGATTCAAACTTGTAAGTTAATTAATGCTGTAAACTATAATTTTCTTGAAGCTCTTTACTGCGTTGTTATAAAACTATAATAAAGTCAACGTAATATCGCATTTCGCTCACGACAAGGAAAGCCGCGCTACAGCCGAGAGTCCAGCCTTTGTAAGAGCACTTGAAGCGGTAACTGTCGCGGCGCTAACCATGGTAAATAATGTAAAAAATATTTTTCCTTATATCGCTTCTTTTAGAACGGCCCAGGGCTTCACCGACCGTTTTCCGCTAAGTTAGCTTCTCATTACTTTTCGTTGAAAATAAGTTGCTTTTATAACGGACCCGAGACCGAGGTAGAAACTCTGTTACGATGATGGCTTTAGGATTTTAACTGGGGTGCCCGGCGTACTGCATTCATTCAGAGGGTTTTCTTTTATTCCCAAACTATTATACCGTATTAACTTTATTTTAAAGACGGTTAGGGTTAAAGGATCGTGAACGTTTAATTATAAGGCAGATGGCGATGTCTGTTGCCTTTGCAATACAAATTTCACAAAATTATACGTTATTATTTATAATTTGATATAGTGCACCACAACTTATAGACGCATTGTTGTTCAGACGACTGGATTACGACACGAGACATAATAAGTTTACATAAATAATATCGCTTGTGAAGTGTATTTTATTAGAATAATCATATATCAAATAGGATTTTTTTAGGAGTTTAAAGTTTTTTTTAAAGTGCAAAATACGAGACCAAAAAAAACATTGTCAATATGTATTTCCGTTTTATGACATCAGAACAGAACCGGTCGGAACCAGGGTTAGATAAAAAATTTAGATTTACGCAACTATGTACGCTGGTTACTTCATATTATAACTTATTACAAGGCGGTGATAGAATAGTAGTGACTTCGGTTGTAACACCAAACTCGTTACGATTTTATTTTTCAAAACGATATTCTTATACAAAAGCAATAATAATGAACGATTATTATTTCACAACTTGGTAGGTTATTAAGATAGATAGAGGTAGATATTTAAAAGTTTTATCATTAAATAATTAAATAATATTATCATTAAGGTATGTTACGAGTACGAGTGGGTGGTATATTCCTTGAAGTGGAATTCTTAAGAGACTGCTGTTCCTACGCCGATCGCATAATGAGCTCATGTTTGTATTGATCCATGACCGCTTTGCTACGAACGTTCATAGTTACAATTTCTCTATTAGAAATCATAAATAAAGTATACTTAGACATCGTCATTTCAGTGAAGTTAAAAATACTAAAAATTTCCTAAGTAGTACATACATGTTTTTTTAGAATATCCTAACGTCGAGACTTAATATTAACCATTCATCTGTAATGATATCCATTCATCTCTAAAATGTTCATTTAGTTTTTCTATCGTAAAAAAGCGGGAAGTTTAAAACCACCATCAAGCTGTCACTAACGACAACGATTCCGCACTGAAATTGCCCTACGGCATTTGCATAACGCATTCACTAACAAGACACGTTCGGCTACAATTGCGTTCGCGAAAGAACCCTACTCAAACAACCCATTTCTATTTCAGCTCGCAAGCTCTTGTTTAATGTTCGGCCCGTACAACCGCGTCGACTAACACTTAACGCTTTTTGCATACGAAAACCGTCCAACGTTTACCTTCCACTGTCTCTTGTTATGAAGCTGCTCTATATTCAGTTCTCGTACGCTTGAAGGTCGCCCTTCTGGTCGAGATAACGGACTCCATAGTTGAATTTATTTTCTTATAATTGTATTTAGCGATTTCTAGAACTAGTTTTCAAACATGGAATCTTAATGATTAGTTAAGTAAAATATTTGTCGCTTAAAGCTATTAAAGACCATTAATCTAATTAATCGAACAGACCTCAGGATTCTTATCTTCGAAATAATACGGTATGGCTCTTTCACAAAACCAAGAAGCTTAAACAAAATCCAACACGGCCACAAAACAGCTCATAAAAGAACAACTCAGTTGGTCGTAAATGGTTAGACAAACGACCGCATTTAATCCGGGAGTTAGAATGTAGACAAGGAATGGGGCACGATTAAATATAAAAACTGGCGCATTTTATCCCATTAATCCACGTCAAGTCGAATGTATTTATAACAAAGCTAGCACTTAATAAGTCGAGTCACGGTCGACGATCGGATCTGAACGTACCTAGTGAAACGTCTAATCATTGTGTGGGTTGCCGTAATTGAAGCGGAGGATAGTTCCTTTCGTTTTATCATAATTTATTCATTTCTAACGCAGCGATCGCTAATGCTGCTGTGACCACTTGTCAGTTTCAATAACGAGGCGCGCGTCAACGAGTTACGCCACCTGCTACTTAGATTTATTCTTTATATCATGAACATATTGTATATATACTAATTTACTAGTAATTTTCGGAGATGTAATTACTGGTAACCTTATTGATGGTTCTTACAGCTTCATCTGATACAGGGCTCGCGATCTGAGTGATCTTGAGCTAGAAGTAAAAAAAAAGTCTAGGTCCCTAATGTAATCAAGGGCCTAGTTGCTGGATTTAGCAGCCATCGGTGTGGGATTGTTTATATATTCAATATATCATAGTATATCATATTTGGATGGTGTACATATAGTTTTAGTTTAAAAAAAAAGAAAGATATTACTTAAAGAAGCTATGAATAAAGAATAGATAATCAGTAATTATTTTACGCCATACGAAAATATTCATATGAAAAAGTATTTTATATGAAGAAAATTAAAGCAAAAATTATACCTCTATTATATGAATAGCGTAGCCTAATATAGCATTTTATATTGTCTTATTATTTAAATACACGATATTTTAAATGTCAAGTAACGAAGTATTGACGCACACTAATGTATCAGATAACAATTGATGCAATTTGTCTTTTGTCAATGAAAGGGCACATTGCTGGTGACCTTCGCGCCTCGAGTTAGGCAAAATAGAGCATTTTAAATATAACTGCTTAATTTTATTAGTTAGTAGTGATTCGCCCCGGTTTCGCGCGGGTAGCACCAATCACCCGCTGGACCAATCTGAATACTTCCTAAATATTTAATCGAAGTCGGTCGAGCCGTTTCGGAGTCTATAGAGAACTTACGTACACCTATCGCCTTTTATATATATAGATACCTATAAGAGGATCCGAATAGGATCGGGGACAAGAAGCTTTTGGTGCTGATAATAAAAGATTTGTCTTCACAGAATCATAAGTAGAATATAAATATGAAACCTAGAAATTGTAAAGGAATTCTTAGTGTACTCGAACAACAGTACCTTGTAAGTGATACACTTAGATTTAGGTCAGAAATATGTTGGCAAAGTCTTAAATGGTATTATTATCTGCGTGCACAATCGCCGCGGCTAGCCACGAACTGAATGTGCCGTTGCAACGCGCAATAATTTTACAGAGCGCAAAATTATGGCGCGTCATGAAGCTAGCGACGGTCGATGGGCCTGAAAGAATTATTGCAAGTCGCGAGCCATCCCCCGTTTCGCACGCCCGCCTCACATTGTTATTAAGTTCAGAGGTCGCTTTGTTTATGAGTTGACGCTTTTGAAAGGTAACACGGCGGAGCGACGGTGAAAACATTGTTCTTCCGACGCCGATGACACACTTGTGATAACGCCAAATATTGCACTTGACCTTTAAACTCTATGCTTTTCATTAATTGTAATGTTGTTTAATATAAAGTATGATTTATCTTCAGATACGATTCGATTAACACGTAAAATATTTTTACAATTATCATAATACGGCGTTTCCATAACGTTGTCCGTAACTTTCTTCAATAATACTTCTGGGAAATAGAACTTCACAACTATTTGAACACAATGAGCATTACATTTTTCTATGGAAGAAGGTGGCAAACGAATAAGCGGATCACCTGATGTTAAGTGACCGCTACCCATAACCATCCGCAACTTGTTCGCAACAAGCAAATGTGTTGCAAATGCGTTGCCTACCTTTAATTGTCAGGGATAAACAGGAAAACGATATTTCCTTTTCCCCGTTAACACCCTCCCCGTCCAATTCTGTTCCCGGTCCCATCCTATCCTTATGGGGAATGGGTGGGAAGGGAAAGAGAAGAGGACTGAAATTAGGCCTCCAGCACCTCACTCGTCGGACGTGGTAAAACCGGTCGAGCCGGCCCATTCGTGCAACAGATGTTCTTGTTGTTCCACTGTTAGAAATTAGATTAGAAATTGCATTCCATAGTATTGTTAAAATAGACAAATTGTCAACTCTAAAACTACAAACTATAACTATACACTCAGTACCTAACTCAAGGTCTACGGACTATCTATATAGATGTTGCGTTGATAATGCTCAAGCCGCGGTTCTACTTAGGCTTGACTTAAGTTGCTTAACCTCTGTAGTATAAACGTTGCTGACGCGAAGATAGATATGTCAATATTTGGCACGACAATTCACTTTCGACAGAAGCCGTGCCACCTCTTCCTACGTTAATAAAATACTCGGTCGACATCTTATCTGATCAGCGGTCACCATTGTGAGGTGGTTACTCATTGTAGCAGTTTACTTTTTGCCTTGCGTAATCCAGTGTAGCCGGCCAGATGATAATTCGTGCCGTCGCAAATTATTATCCGGTTAGCTCATGATATTGCTTGCGTTATTGTCGATGCCAATTCGTGCGTGTTTGATTCGATTTTCTTGCTGACACGTTGCAATTTGTAATGTTAATGATTTTGCATAACATCTACGCTGCGATTGGGTATTTTGTCACATGTTTTATTTCACAATAACAAATGTTAATCTTAACAATAAATAAAGAACACTTAAAAGACCCATCACTTCGGATAGGAAACATTACATACCAACCTATCAGTTGAAAGAACTTGTTGTTTTTAACTCTAAATTATTTTTTACTTTTGTGACTATATTTCACTTCAAATGAGCTAGAATTACTAAATCAAATAACTAGTTGAATACACATGAATTCTGTTCTATATTTTCACTTTTCAATAAATGCAATAGTGAGTGGAATTTTTTTTAGGGGACGCCCCAGGAAAACTTATATCTATTAGATTAGCGGCTTACTAAAAAAGGGCGATATAAGGAGCACCCATAACCGACGAGGGTCTATGCGTAGATGTATGAATGTAGAAGAAGCGAGAGAGGTGTGCCAGGATCGCGCCAAATGGAAATCCGTGATCTCTGCCTACTCCTCTGGGTTACGGGCGTGAGCGCATAGTTGTTTATTTATTCGAATTAATGCATGCTTGTTTATGTTGAAAAATGAAACGAATAAAATACTCAAGTAAATTTTCTATGATACGTATACAAAGTGGAAGATAATGGGCTTGTTTGACCCAGTTTAAGGATGATCCATCATTCTGACGCTGGGCGGTGACGTGGTTACGTGTCAACCTCACTTGTTTTGCGACCACGAAGGATACTAAAGAAAAGTCAGTGAACTTCATACTTGTTACGTCAGTTTACAGTTTTGAACTGGTAACTATATAGGTTATTTTTGAAGTGAAAACTTCTTTAGCCGCGTTAGACGATATTTAGTAGGGACAATCTTTAATATAAGTTCGCGTGAAGAAACTGCTTTACATGCGTCAGCAAGATTTTTTTTGTATTCAATTTTGAATATTATTATAATGATTAATTATATTTACGCGAATACTACACATTGGCATATAAATTAATTTTAAGGATTTTATCGCCAGTATTTTAAGTTTTTGTTCCCCCGTGACCGTGAGCGCTATATTAAATAAATAAAGATAAAAGGGTTTATTTTCGTTAATTCTTTATTTATTTTTGAATTGTTGCCACGTTTTGATTTTTTTTGCGACCTGTTTCAAGTGATCACTTCTCTCGGTAGTCCTTATGGATGCCTGTACTTTTTTTTTGAGAGAAGGGGTAAACGAGCGGCGAGACACCTGCAACACCAGAGGAACTGCAAATGCGTTGCCGGCATTTAAGACAAAGATAAGCTCGCTTCTTGAAGGACCCTAAGTCGTACTGGTTGGAAATACCGCCGAGGACAGACCGTTCCACAGCGCGGTTGTGCGTGGCAGAAAATTTCGCGAGAACCGGACTGTGGAGGAATGCCAGCGACGTGACGAAACTCGGCAGCAGTAATTGTTCCAAACAGTTCTTCGGAACACTCCCCGTGGTAAATACGGTAAAAAATACAGAGGGAACTGACAACCCTCCGCAAGGCCAAAGTATCAAGCCGATCGGTAAGAGCTCGGCCGCTCGCCGTTGTATGCGGTCAAATGGAAGAAGCTGGTAAGTAGTATTTTTAGACAAAAAAAAAACAAGTAAAATATGTAGATTGTAAAAAAGGAAGTGTTATATTTTTACTGAAGTCACTGAAATGTTCCATTGTTAGCTGCTCAGAAAGTTTAACAGCTTATTTTTCTTATTGTCAAAATAACACGAGAGGTTAGAATTGTGTCTTTGTTCTATAATAAACCCGCTGCGTACATTCACGAGCTGCCTCGTTGGTGCATGTTAGATAGTTTGCGATAAACAGCAGGTTGGAGATTTGTAAATTCCGACATACCTCGTTAGTTATGATTTCTACTAAATCGATCCCGAGTGTAGATTGTGTTTAAAATGAAAGGATATAAAAAACAACCTGTCGGAATAAAGGGCAAAGTAAAACTCGGCAAGCTATTTATCTTAAACTTATCGGAATACCACCGTGTCTTCGTTTTTCCCGTCCGCATATACTTTGAACTGGTCGGGTTTTTTATTTTTATTTCGTAAACAATGATTACCTCGTTGTACGGCGCGCGTCGTGTGAAAGGGATGCGAAGATCGTTTCACGCGGAACGAGGTGAAACCATCAATTTACAAGAGCGCGAGGTAAACGAGCCGATCTTCTTTAAGACGCGAATCTGAGCCTACTCGGGGCGAGCATAGCACCTCATGCCGACTTGTAAACGTTTGCCTAGTTGTGATTTGAATTGACGCGTACTAAATAGACAACAAAATTGTAGAGAAAGCCTGTTCGTCTTTCAGCTTTTCGTCTCCTATTTTAGAATTAAATATGTTTTGTCTTCATAAGGATTTACATTATTACTGTTGTAATGCTGCAATTGCTATTAAAAAATAAAAATGATACATGTCTGTTTCTATCTTTGGTGATTAGTTAGCTGTATAATTATATTTACTGTATAAAAAGCGATGTAATCACGTTTAAGAAAGAAGTCGAAACTAACATCTAGGCACGCGGAATGTGTAATCGATTCATGCCGCTGCATTGTTTTCGCAAAGAAAGGTTCGAATATATCGGTATTGGTAACTGCGCACCGGTCGAGCCTTCGATGTGAGGCTTTATCGGATCCAACGGCTGTTGCCAACAGTTTATGTTCAACATTCCTACTTCCAATGCCGTCTTTTATTCAGTTCCCTACTTATTCGGTTATTGGCTTTTGATATGATCGTTTTATATACTAGACGTATTTCTCTCTTATCTCTTTTGCCTCTTTTAATACTCTTACTGTATTGTCTTAAATGAAATAAGAATAATTAATCGTCTACAGACATTATTTGGTTTTAATCCGTGTTTTGTTCTTCAGTGAGACGTAATTAACTATTACCGCTCATTAAACATACTATAGGCTGGTATTTTATCAACGTGTTGTGTGACAACGTGAACCTAACGCAGCTATGTATAACGCTCCGTCGGATTCAGTCATAATGAACAAAATAACTTTTCTCACACGTTTTTTCCGATGAACACAAAGTTAGTTTAAGGAAATGAAAGGTCTTTACAATTAAAAGACGGAATATGAAGAAAACTTGTTCTTGAATTTCGAAATTTCCATGTAATTTGGTAGTCTTTACATTAAAGTTACGTCCTTTTCATCACCTGTTTAACTGGTATAGATATCAAAGAGGTTATTGAGCATTTTGTTAAACGCTTTGATACACTTGCATCGTTAAGCAGCGACGGCGACTGTGAGGCACGTTCGGCAAATAGAATAAATAGTCGTGGTTCTCTTGCGTAAGCCCGACCTGCTCTAAAGCACCCTCGTTACAAACACAATTTGTGCGCTATGCTATATTTACATTTATGCGCTATACATATTCAAACGCGGATGCTTAATTGCAATATCATTAAGTTTTCTTTACATTATAAAATAAAATAAATAAATAAATATACCCACAGGAGTTGGCAGAGGTTATGGACTTCCATTTGGCGCGATCCTGGCACACCTCTCTTGCTTCTTCTATATCCACACATCTACGCATACAAGTCCGTCGGTTACTCCTTATCGATATAAGTTCTCCTAAGACGTCCCCTACCAAAGCTGCTACTCACTTTTGTTGAAATTGAACAGTGACCTTATACAAGCATTAAAGTATATAATTATTACTATATTTATACATCAATGCATACATGCTCGTCAGTTACTAGTACTCTTAATTTTTTTTTTTGATGTTTCCGCTTCAGCAGTACTCTTAATACCGCTTTTATTCTGTGACCAATGTCGTCGGTATATTTGATGTATATCGCAAAAGTATGCATGGTGGTTGAAATGCAAATTTATTTAAAAACAAAATATTTCTATTATATTTTTAGACAGACAACTATTGAATAACTAGGATTCCTGGCTTATTACATTTTTTTATAAGCCCAACAGTTAGTGTAAGGGACTTTCGCGATCGATGAACCCGAAACTAGTTCTGTGATCAGAATACGTTGAAGTTTAATAAGCCGGCTTAACATCGATTTGGTGATTACGGACTGCGGCGTTGACGGATGTCGACTTACCTTGTCTGTCACTCGGCACACGAAGACACCAACCACATTAATCTCTTTCCCTGCGAGCAACATGTGGATTTACACATTGACAAAAGTCATTTATATGCAAATCATTTCGACTTTGACGAAATCGTGACTATGATTCTTTATATATGGTATTAAGTCTTTGACCTACACCTCTTTACTCACGAGGGTTACGGGATTAGAAATTCATTAAGGGTTTTGTCTGAAATATTAACTTCATAAGCCATTGTTATAAAAATAATTCTGTAAATAAATAAACTGGTTTGTATATAAAAAAACTTTGTTAATTGAGTACATCAGAGTAACCAAAAAATAACATTGTAATGTCACCTGTCTAACAACAAAGGTACCTCAGAAAAGTCGTTGCGTTTGTGTGGGTAAGAACAATATTACTGGCGTTTTGATAAATAGGAACAACTGTAGGAGCAACAATGCGGCCCCGTAAGTCGATACGCGCGCTATCGACCACTCGATTAATGACCGCCTCACCTAAAAGAATGGACCACAATATTTATTATCTGATAACCGGCCGCTACTGGGCAATTCGTGTATCCCTTGTTATTGTACAAGGCTCGCTGCATCGCCTATGCATTACTTATCTTTTCTCGACCAATATTAATATTTAAATCATGCTGATTCGAAGAGTTTTCAGTCTGTCATAAAATCAATCTATACGTATTGTGTAACCTTTTTGAAATTACTTACATTTTTCAAAAGTTATTTAAACTAACTTTTGTAGAATTTTGTCCACACTAACCAGATTAACAGTTTAACTATCCAATTTATCTGGTCTATCGTATTTACAACTCCTAAGATTGCGGCGTGCACGTTTCTTTTAGTTATGATCATCTTATTATGAATAATTTAACACCTATTCGGTTATTTAAATGTTTTTAAAGCGCCAATAGCCTAGTGGTTAAGGGTACGGGCTGCGAAAGATGAGGTCGTGGGTTTGAAGCTAATCTAGGACATGATTCTCGACTATTGTCGTGAAACATGTCCTAGGTTAGTTGGAATTTTTGAAATAAATATTACTTTTACGATCTACTAATTAAAAAAAAAAGAGAATTACAAATACATATTATCTTAATTTCATTTCTTATCTTATTTTATTTTAGATCTGAATGCCAGCAACCTGTGGATGGCTAGGGAAAACGTTGTGAGAAAACCAGAAAATATTTATATGGTACCTGGCTTTGTGATCTGACCAGTAGGCTTTGTCTATCAGTGGGATGTATACACTTAACTTTTATTCTTAATCGGAAACTAAAATAAAAATATTTAATCTACTACGAGAAACATTTATAGATAGTTTAGTTATTATTTTATTATTTCCGTCCAATTGTAATTTGTCCAAAAGTATTATATATGTAAATGAGATACAATAATAAGTCTAGGCCTTCAGCTTATCGGCAAGTCCTGTTTTTATGCTGTAAGAGTTAATGAAGCGTTCCGCCCACTAAACGAAATCCCATTGATCTTCCCCGCGTTTACGGTCATCTCGAAACATGTGTGTTCGCGCCTTAGCCTATAAAGAGAGTCCAAATTTTCCTTGATTATAAATTTAAATACGGATATTTCAATGTTACGTCCATAATAATCAGTTGAAGTATACTCATTAGTAATCTTTTCGGAGATCACAACGTAAGCTTCTTAAGTACCAATAATTCATTTATGACTGCTTACGAATATCCCTAGCGTTAAAAATATATAAATAAACTTGACTTGAATGGTGGTACTAATGAACAATTTGTCTTTGATAAGTTATAATGAATTTTTATTCAAGTGGTGGAAGCATTTGAAAAGTATGTGCTTTTTATAATTATATTCCCGTAATCTATTTAATACAATCATAAAATACTAACACATTCGTATAAGTACAACATAGTCTGCGTTAAAAAAAGAAGTGAAATTTTTAGAATATAAGAGTATTTCAATATTACTATTAATATACTTTATGGCGGTAATTATTAACGGCTTGCGTTGGATTTGATTTTATTGCATTAAATTTAATCATCATCTCCCACTTATTTGGGGCCCATAGACAAAACCATGAACCACGGTCATGATGACCGTGGTTCATGGTTTTGGCTATGGTTTTTACACCCGCCTGACTAACGCAATCTTCCTCAGGAAGTTAAATTTAATACGATTAGAAATTAATTTTGATCGTATATTATTCACAATAAACATTCTGCTGGCTGGGTCGTTCACTTCCAACTAAGGTTTTCAGATTAATAAAATTAAAACCGTACGAATTTTGAACAAATTAAAATGTTGGTTTGGTGGCACGTTAACCATATGAAGATGTGGTAAATAGGTATGTACACTCTTTAGTATTTTATTATCGCAGTGAAGTTAAAGATTTTTAAAAGTAAAAAAAAAAACACAATCTTAACTTTTATGATATAAACTGAATTTCTCTATAAAGTGTTATCTACTTTCTTATTAGCTTTCAGTTGGATCGATTCTTATAAATGCATCGAACGTGTCTATATAGAGGTAGCGAGTGACGTGTAGAAAGGTGATCTATCTTACACTAGACGTTTCTCAGCTTTTTGAATTAGGTATGCGCACGACTGATGGCCGACACGAATCGATGCCCGCCGTCTACTAGCGACGGCATAAACAAAAACATACACACGCCTGTTTATTTATTTTCATCCACAAATATTTTAAAGTTAAATATGTCTGAACACATTAACGAAATTTTTACTTTGGACTTACACTGAAACTAAATTTTGAAACATAATTTAATGACTAGTACTAGTTGACGACATAACGACCAGGTTCTTTAGTTTCCTAATGGTAGACTACCTCTTCAAAAGTCAACTGCTGTACACCTATTCGATAAATTTATTCGGTTCAACATTAAATATATAATACAGGTTCGGTTCAAAGTTAAATAAATAATACTTAACCGTAATCCGAAATTTTATATTATCTTATATGAATGTAAGGTTGAGAACACGCTATCGTCCTCGAGTTACTCATTGTCTGATCAAACGACGAATCTCGCATAATCGATCGAAGCGATTAGTCGAGCCACTGGTCGATGGACCAGTTGAGCGACTAGTCTAGCAACCGGTCGATCGACTGGTTTGGTCTGGAGTCAAAGAAGTACTCGAGCAACCAACCAGTTCACCGACCAGTCAAGGGACTAGCTGACCGAACAGACGACAAGTAAAATAGAACTAAGAGTTGGAAATAAGTAGAAAATTTATTTTGCACACTTACTGTCCCAGCACATATATTCATGTTTATTTTTATAAATATTGTATTAAAAGACATGTTGAATAGATGACGCGATGCATTTTTAATTGGACGACTATAATCTGTGGTCGTCAATTTGGTATAGCCCTCAGTGTTGATCACAATTAGCAGCAATTGGTCGCGGCGGGAATCGGTCGCGCACGGCCGCGCTTCCCATAACCACCTGCGGCTCTTGACACTGTCAACTCGCCGGCTTTAATTAACTTTTTGTCTCGCACATCATACGGAAGCTAAACTTACTAGATGAAATTTGTTAATTTCAAGCCTGACATTCCTTATATAACATAATCATAAGCCTAGAACGGTAGGCATAGATTACAAATTTCTATTCTGTACTGTTTTGAAACACTTCCCTTCTATATTTTTTACGTTTACAATCCTCACTTTACGTACTGATGATGCCATTGCCATGCCATGTTGTTGATGCTCACGCGCACTGCCTTGTTTGTTTTATTATGACTATAAGGAAAAACAATCATTATTGTTTTAGTTGCCATACTTGAGTCAAGTTTTAGGTATAGTGTATTGTAATTCAAAAAAGTAATTAATAATTACCATGTGCACCGTAACGTAACGTGTTTGAGCTTACTGTGGGTGTGTAAGTATTAAAATTTAAGTTCTCTATTTAGATAAATTAGGTAAATTTCAAATGCAATGAATTGCATTGAATTGATTCTAGTAACACAATGGATCATTAAATATAAGTATAGAATGTATAAAATCCTAGAATTGATACTGGCTTGGTCATCTTCATGTGTGAATGGGTCCACGCCTACTTGGTACAATAAATGTTCAAATGAGATTATGTTACTAATAAGGACGGACAATTGTAACATTCTTATGCAAATGTGTGATATTTAAATGGAACAAAAAAGGAACGATTAATCGAAGTCAAAAGTGAATCGAGCGTACTCGACGGTGCCCGGTTCGCGCGATGCCTCTTTAATTGCTTTTTGATAACTAGTAATAGTCGTATAAATGCAACCATTAAGGTTTATTCCATTTATATTGATGTCAGTAATGGTGATCGTGTTTAAAATTTAAACGCCTTTGTGCTGCCGTCGCGCGACGTCTCGAAGGGCAAATCGAATAAACTCTAGTATGAATGGTCTCACTCAGTGCAGGCTACACGGCCCTCGCTAGTAATGTGAGAAGAAAGCGTGGGCCTTAATTTAAATCACCGACATGGCTCCTCACTGTTTGATAGTTTTACGATATTGAAATGCTCGGCATATATGCATACGGATCCAATACCCTTATGTTAGAGTTTATTCATTCAAAAGTGATTATATAATGTAGATTTTGAGGGATATTAATTATATATATCTTTTTATTTAATAGGTTATAGATACCTCCCAATGCTAATAAAATATTGCAGGGATACTGGCCGCCTCTCAGAGAGAGGGAGTCAATGTTAATTTAGATAAAAGTCCAACGCTGTTGTAATCAATGCTTCTTGATTTTTTTTTTGACGTTACGAACGAATATTTAATTACTGCACGTTGGTCCAAAATGGAAATTAATAACGCAATGAACTGAACATGGACGCGGCAGAATTTCAATTATTATTCCATTTTGGAATTAAAGTTTTATTTTGAAGGAGGGAGTTTGAATGCTTAAATATTTTACATTTTTGATTTATAACTCATATCAATATTGTAAGATTCTAGTAAAGGTAACTGACCCCAATCTCAGAATAAATTTTATTCCATTGTTAAATAAACATGTTGTGTCTACTTAGCTGGCGTATGACAACTAACATCACAATCAAGATTGTTAGTTCGCGAGATCAATAAACAGTGGTTATATATCCTGCCTCTAATTTGACTTTGGGTTATTCGGTAAATTTACGAGGGTAGATTTTAGCCTTGTACGTTTTATGAGCGACTTGTTAATAATGCGCGTTCTTTCTGCATTATACTGGAAACGTGAACTGGGTTGTTATGAATATTTTATGAGTTGAGTATACGCGTTTTCTTTTTTTGAATGAACTACGTATTTTTGTTATTCTACTTGGGCTTCTATGTTATAAATTTACAGTTATCCAGTTTTAAATGTTAAAACGTGTGTCACGTTTAGTGTATACAATACTGCTGTTTGTCTGACTCGGTATTATTATTTAATGGTAATTTATCGCTAAGGAGAAACTTTTAATTTAAATATAATCGTTTACTAGTTTTATGATTCCCACTTTCGGCCCATGTTTCAGATAATCCAGCTAAAGTTAGCTGGTAGCCTTATTACTTACAAAACAGAATGACATCTGATAAATGGAACGGCCTTCTCAAGCAATCTTACCATGTGAAACGCAGGAACAGAAATATTTATTTATCAGTACTTTAACTTTACGGTGATATTCAATTGATTAGGTGCTCTATTAAGATAACAAAAACCAATATCACTACATTCCACAAATTCTAAAAGAAAGTGTACGAAGAACGCAATGTCGTGTGCGAAAATCAAGTGACATTTTTTATCCTATACAGATGGTCGCAGACAAGTAGTTAGTTACAGCATGGGATAAAAAGAGCACGCACTCTAGCTAACCATATTTATTGGCATGTTGCACACTGACTGACCAAGCTGGTCTGCCTGCCAGATGGCTAAGATTTTCGTTTAATTTGGCATCACTCGGCATCGCGCCACCTGCCCTTTTTTACTAATTTTTACTTGGCTTGCCGCTGATCACGCGCACGTGAAAATAACATATGCTCAGATAACTTTCCGTTATCGTCTGCGACATGATGCCTTATTTATGGCTCGAGGTATCAGTATTTTTCTTATGCCTTTTAATATCACACATTTACGCGCGTCTTGTACTCACCAAGTTTTAAACAGGGTTAGGCTTGACTGAATAGTTATTCTGGAATTTCAGCAATGCATATGCAAATGTCAGCTCTCGACACTGATTGTACGAGTGGCACGGGGAAAATTCATGCATTTACATTAAATTTCAACGAAATTGGATCCCGCTGCCGTAGTTTATGAACGAGCGTGTTGTGACACGTGTGCACCGGCACCGCACCACTCGATATTTACGATTTTCATCTGCTGCGCATTATACGTAAATCGCTCAAGGGACTAATTGACACTAGGCATAGCAGTGCCCTGTTGAAGACGTCTGTATATACATAAAAATATGTAACTATTTTATTACTCACTATGTAGAGTTTGTTCCTAATCTGTGTAAATTAAAATAAGTACTGAGACTCCTCAGAGTTGTAAGCAATGGTTACGGATTTCTGTTTTTAAGTAGATCCCTTATAGTACTCTCACATCTAAGCCATACATTTTCCATTATAATGGTGATAAATGTATAATTTACCTTTAATGATTATTAATTCTAGAAGTCAGAAGACCGAAGAATTGTTAAAGGTAGTTTAGGAACAATTTAATTATTCCAATAAATTCTAAGACGTCGTATTGATATAGTGTTTAATCCTACATAGTATATTTTAGATGCTAAGACGGCTCACTTGGTGTTGTGACCACCATTACACATCTCCTCAATCAGAACAATTACAGCGTTGCCAGCCTTTGATTCAAGACCTCTTTTGCAATAATTTTTACCGTGTTAGTCGTACTTGTTATAGCCGTCATCATTGCGTCGCTTGGCGGATTAACTAATCGAACGATTGTTTATTGCGCCCATTCGTTCGCGTCACCGCCGTTACACCGCTCCGTATAACGAATGCGGTCTACATTAATTATTGTTTTAGTGCCGCTTTTATGGCCTTGCTTTTAACGGTCTCTTTAAAATTACCTGTTCTAGCTCGTTATCCCTCGCTTTCAATCGCTTATTAAACATTTATATAGTACGTTGGTGTTAATAGATTTGGTGGCACTCAGGATTATTTTTATTTATTTAATAGGTTCACAAAAGGGGATTATCCCAAAATAGTAAAAAAAATCAAAACAATAGTACATCCTAAAAAAAACCACAGCATGCAAGCAACAGACATGAAAAAAAGAACAGCAATAATATACATCACTTCGAAAAATATTAGGTTCATTTGGTTCTGATACATGTACATAAGTAAATTAAAGTATAACTTTAAACTTTCGTGGTTTTTACTTATAAAAGGTTTGTAAGAAACGGGATTCTTACCACGATTAGTGTTTTTGAGCTCCCGATATTTCAGCACAGTTGCATGCGCCACAGTCAGCCCGTGACCGTGGCGCATGCAACTGTGCTGAAATATCGGGAGCTCAAAAACACTAATCGTGGTAAGAATCCCGTTTCTTACAAACCTTTTATAAATTAAAGTAACTTACCTCTATATAAGTGTTTGAGAACTCGTGGAAAGTATCGGCTCGTTTAAAATTGGCGGTACAAAACGCTTTGAAGAGATAACTTGACAAGAAGCCTTGAAAGCATGACGAGTTCGACGGAGTAGCCGATTTGCGTAACGGCTTTAATTTTATCATAATTGTATTTTATACCTTAATATATACATGTGTCCCAAAAAGCACGCCATAGCCACACTAGAAGTAGGCTAGCGCTAGGTCTATTCCACAAAAAAAAATGGCTGGTGAAAAGTCTCATAAATTTTGAGATTTTCTTTTTTTTTGGAATTTCACCCGATTTTTACAACAAAAATGTCGCAAATACCTACTTAGACTTTATTTTATTTATTATGAACTAATTGCCAATACTTGTTTGAGTAAAGTAAACTAAACATTGGTCGGTCATTGGTGTAAAGGCACAAAAAAAAGCAGTTCGGTCTTTGACTCAATCAAGTGAATAAACAGTACCTTCAACTTTAACTAGCTGCCGTAAAAAAGTATAATAAATTTATGAATTCAGTTTTTGTGTAACCTTTCGTTAACGGATACCTCTGGTTTTAATTACCATGTAATACAAAAAAGCTTAATTGGAACAGAGAGTAAAATTTTGAAATCACACTCAGAAACACAAAATAGTATGGACGGGAATAATAAATGGCCAAATAGTGGGATCAGTTCACCTTAAGGCTATTTGGATTTTTTTACCACGCAATTGCCGATTCTCTTAGAGGATGTTCCGATAGCTTTAGTTCAAAGAATAAGGTTTCAAAACGATGGCTACCCCGCACACATGGAGCGCCAAGCCTGCGACTATCTTCATGACACATTTCTATATAGCTGGATTAGTCGATTAGGGCCAACCAATACAATTCACGATCCACGATCTCCTGATCTAAATCCCCGTGACTTCTTTTACTGGGGCTGCTTAAAGGACACTTCAATATTATTTATCTGTATAGATACTAACCGTCAATTTTTGAAGTTCCCGCATCTTACAAATTAAAACTGCACCTGATTATTTGTGTTATGGAAATAATTTAGTTTGCTTTCCATAAATAATTTAATAAAAAAATATGTAAAGAATCTTTGTCGTTTATAATGTATATCTATTTCTCTTATGTGGAGTGCAAGTGTCAATGATTTTGTTTTTAGTTATTCTAATCCAGTGAACCTTATTTTTATTTAAGAATTGTTCAGATAACGGTGGGAAAAAAGTATGAATGGATGTGAGTTTTTGTTAACTTGTCACTGTGTTTCCGGCGTCGGCGGTCGCACGGCGGCGTAGAGAATCGTCATACGCGGCGGACCGGTGCGCACCTGATCGCCGGTATCTTCACGCTCGAATAGCTATTACTGATTGAAAGCCTTTCGAAAATAAGCGATCATCATGAGACCGTAAGGTACAGTTGCGTCAACCTGCCTCGGCTTCTTGTCCCAGATTAGTCGCATTCCTATGTTGTGGGCTGGTGTTTTGTTTGCCCCAATGCCCCAACAAAAATAATAGATTAAATCTACTCTATTATCTAAAACCAAGCGGCTTTAATGTAATAAAGGAACAACAGATTTTGTACAATATAAAACTTGCTTTTTAAAGGATCGTTAGATAAATGTTTTATCATTGACAATGTGATATAAAATATCGCCACCTACATAAATTAAATATTTATTTCAGACATTATAGATCCATATTTGTTAATCTAATAATGAAACTTAAAACTAGTAAATTAGTAGAAGGATTAAAAATTAAACTTAAGATGATTAATATATTAACATTGATTAGCCAGATGGGATCTACAGTTTGCTATGCAGTTGAACACAGCGGCTCAATGCTGGACTATCCCATCTGGCTGCAAAAACACTCAAGAGAGAATTGTTACTCGACCGAACACGCGCTAACAACAATGCATCCTTTGACTAATCATAGCGGAAAAATCTTTAACCTTAGCATCAGCAAACATTGCCGAAGACCTACAAAACCGTGGTCTTCACATCATTGATCTAAGGCCGTTATTATACTAGACACGCAGAGCATCGTATGCCCTCTGCGTAAAGCTGGCCCACAGGTTGCACCTGTAAAATGACATCCACTTCACACTTCACTTTTCTACTGAAGAAATTAATACAAAGTGAATTAATTTTCGGTTATAAAATAAGAGGTATTTATACCTCTGTTTCGATCTATAGGTATGCCTCCCATAAGATGGTCCGATGATATATACTTCTGCGTTTTGCATGTTAAGTTAGGTGCCGCAGGCATACATATGTGTCAGTTACATTATGAACTTCTGTAACCTAAAGGGCTTGACCGATTTTGGAGAGTGAGGTGACATTACATTATCTTCCCCGGAGCGGCATAATATAATATGTCATGAGTGATGATAATCACACACTCAGTATTTTTTTTATTGACTATTACTGTTTGTGAATGTTGATAGCAGTGGCTGCTTAGCATTAGGGGAACCGCTTTCTCGTTCGCCTCATTCTATTCTAAACAAAAATAGGTTTAATAAACACTGTGGTCTACATCTACTGCTAAACATAATTAAAATTGATTGCATTTTTGGCTTTGCGGTATGATTGTTAAAAAGGACGTTTACAAATTTTCTTCGCGAATTGTACAACTGTACAGAGTTCTCAACATAAAGTGTACACTCGAGGGCTAAAAAACAGCAAGGATACGCAACAGGTACGTCCAATTAGAGGAGCCGACTTGAGTGGTCGACGCGTGGCTCCACACCGAGTCTTGACGGCCCGCTACAAAAACTTCGGCCCGCTTCGCCAGCCGCCACTATGGTGGTTTTTTTTTCATTGAGAACTTGTCAAGCGTTTTACTTTACTTTTCTCCACCTTTGTGTATATGTGTGAAGTGCGTACTTTTTGCACTATTTTTCTAGGAGAAAATAGAAGTTGACTTGTAAATTTATGTAATAGATTAGATATAATATTTTATATGACATACTTATGTCTTTGAAGAGTTTAGTGTTTTTAGTTCAATAAATTAAAAACACTTTAATTTAAGAACACAAACACGTTAATTGTGAATATATTTGATGTTATATAGTTTTAATGGTATACCTAAATATTTTCAACCTTTCCTAATTTCTGTAGTACTTGTTACCTTTTATTATTCTTTCGAACCTAACTTTAATTATGTTCAAGTTTACTTTATATAATACAGTATAAATCAAATATGCACACAAATAATAGCAAGGAATCGAATTTTAATCCTTAATTACTGGGCCTCCTGCTCTCGGCGTCTTTATTTTCCTTCGATAAAATATGACCGGGAAGGTTGTTCAATAAATTACCCGGCACAATCACAAATTCAGATATAATTTGATATCAAAAGCATTTAAATGTGTCCATCTTTTATATATCTCAAAGTCAGTAGCATAATTATTAATGTATTATTCATATTGAATGTACAAATATAAGAATAGTCGTGTACTAACTGTGTAACCTTTGCCTATGGCGCCTCGCTCAAATACGTCAGTAACATTTAATTGACGTCCTGGTTCTAAATCTGGCCTTTGTTTCTATATGATCTCTAGAACATATCTGTATTCTGTATTGCATGAAGACATTTAAAAAAAATACATCCGAATGTTTTATTAATTAATCAATTTATTATTGATTTATTTAGAAACCCCAGCGATATAATCACAATCATCTATATGAATATATAAATGAATTGCTGTTCGTTAGGTATGCTTATTCTCAAAAATGGCTGAATCGATTTGGATAATTCTTTTCTCTTTAATTCTAGTTAGAAAGTGTAATTCATTGTTTACAATTAAAGTCAGGTTTTCGTTGATACGAAGTGCAAAAAGTACCGAAATCGGTCCCACTACTAGTAACCACTCATAGTTTCTAGAATTGCTTATAATTTTGTTTATTGTTGACAGTGATGGAACAACGTGGAAGATTGACAATTTTGGCCGTTTGAAAGACTTTATGTGAGAAGCCCTCACCGTACTCTCAAGGGCTCGAAATCACTCCAATTGACAGACATGACTTCGCTGCCAGAGTTATTAAACAAAATCAATCTTTGAAGATTTTCTTCGCAATGCACCATGTGAGAGGGCAAGTGCGTTGAATGATATATTATAATATATTTTGTGAAATAGCAGAACCACGATCCGTCTTATGCACGCATTTTGGATTACTTAGTTGTAACATCAAATGAACTCGACTATGCAGAGGAAGGAGGCTGACCAAGAATCAACAGCATACGTCATAAAGGCGACGATTATCGAGTAATAAAAACGTCTGAGTAGCACGTACACGTCTCTGATCTTTGTTTATTTACCTGCTGTTAATAAATGTCCACCTAATTTTGCGTGAAAGCTTCGCATTGAATGTTAACTATATTTATTTTTCAAGTATAAAATTCATTTAAATCATTTGTTCACAAACAAAACTTAAGCCGGACACGATGACGCCAATATTATCGACCTTAATGAATTGTAGTGGGATTGATAATCGCTATGGAAAAGTTATAGTCAAATCAATCTATTTTGGTGGTACGACGTTCACCGGGTCATGTAGTAATGTAATATAATTAGGTTACTACTATGCTAATAGTGTATACATCGCAGTTTCTTAATTTTTATACATATTTAAAAAAGGGTAGCTGTGAAGTAATAATCTAGTTATAATTTCTATACGTTATGTAGTATTTAGTTACTGAGCTTTTGCGTCTCTCATCAAGAGCCTGTAATCTTCTGTAAAATGTGCAAAGTCCAGTTACCCGAGCGGATGAGCGTGTGATGAAGTTTTAATGACATAATGCAGATACCGCTGACTCGATTAACCTAGCTGGTAGCGGCTTAATAAACACTATCTTACCGTCGGACGGCGCACTGACTAGTGCTGTACTACTGACGTCGGCTCACGAGGCGCGGCGATGCGGTATCAAACGCAATAGACATATCATCGATTTGCTACGCTACTTTGATGTTGATCAATCGCTGTGATTACAAAAACGTACGCTACACAACCTTTTCGTTCTAATACGCCGAGCGAAACTTTTTGTGTGTTGATATTCATGTCGGTGTCTGTTTCTTTGTTCTTTTGTTTTAATAAACTGTGGATCATTTTCTAATCTGTGGAATTATTTTCTTTTAATCAATGATACTACCAATTTCAGTTTCCTTATGATTTTGATTATTTGTCTGTAAAATCCTATATAATTTAAAATCCTTATATTTTTATTAAGAAACGAATGGCATAAGCGTAGTTATGGAATGGCATAACACTAATGGGGTTTTTGATTTCCACAAAGTTTGTACCGGTCAATCCTTTTGTCTGATTCTCACGTTCCAATAAATGTAAAAACAGAGCTTTGTGCGTTGGAGAGCGGTTAGTTTTACCGGTTACTGCCCGTGCGCTCATTTTACTTTTTATATCACGAGGTGACGACGGGAAAACTGTGTTTGCCGTGCCAGAATTTGTATCTTAATATCCTAAGCAGTTTGTCTGATGATGATGGATCAATGTATCACTTCTATCAGGTGAAATTCTAATATTAAAAAAAAAACAAAAACAAAACCGACTTCAAAAAAAACTATATTCATAAACAACAAATGCACTTAAGAGTATAAAATAATTTTACGCAATTAAACATAAGAGTTAATTCTTAATCATATTTATTTTAGGAGTCGGTGTCAGCTGTGTTTGGTAGCGATCGGATCAACATATTTAGTGGTACCCAGGCGAAGCCGGGGCGGGTCACTAGTATAGTATAAAGTTCATTTGTAAAATGTTTTCTTAAGGCATCGTATATTGGTATTTCCTTAGCTGACGCTGACACCGATTCCAAAAAATAAATATGATTAAGAATTGATTCTTATGTTTAATTGCGTAAAATTATTTTATACTTTTTTTGAATATAGCTTATTTGAAGTCGGTTTTCTTTTTGTTTAAAATAAATTCTCGATTTTTGTGAATCTAATTTATATTATACACACACACACAAATGATAACCAACTTTCAATCAAAAATAGATAATAAACAAAGTATATAGTTATAAACACATCGCTAAGCCCGGCCGTCTACTGCGCGGCTTTTGAAATCACCTGCGCGAAGTTTTTTCTTACTTTGTAGTTTAAACTTTTGATATCTTCTAAACTATTGGTCAATATGAACAATTATAATCTACATTAAATTCTCGTGATAACTAACACATTTAAATGGATATATATATATGGATAAGGATTCATACCGAACACATAATCGCGTAGTAAGTATCGAGTGCGTTTTAATTAATGTTTCCTAAGATAAAAATGGTTATTGTGAGACAACAATAGAAGCTAGATATAAGTCATCCCGGACTTTTATTTAGCTTATGTAAAGAGCTACAATTATTTCATACACCATTTTAATGTAAGTCCTATAGTTTAGCCTACGTAAGCCAAGAAAGTAAAATTCTACGGTGTCATATTATATTATACATTATTAAGAATAACTCGATAACTATCGGTCTGATCTTGACTAAAAAAAATGGGACCAATGGAAAAGCATTAGCTCTCAAACAAAAAGAGAATCATCTAAATTGGTTCCCAGGAGCGGAGTTCTGAAGTAACAAACATAAAAAAAACATACAGACGAATTGATAAACTCCTCTATTTTGAAGTCGGTTATAAATAATGAATAATTGTCATATTACTATTAGTCATCTTTCACCGGGCTTACCATGAGGTGTATATGTGAAAAGAGGTATACCTATCAAGAGGCGGCATACATTGAGTAACCGGCTAACTTTCCGGCTAAATCGTTAAATCTGTGTCTTCAATAGAATGTTTATTTTTTATGACTTTATGTTTAGTACACTAAGATCTTGTTACTTTTACGGCCAAATAGCCGTTATAATTCTAATTCAAATTAAGAATTCTTACGTGGGTTGATGTAGTTTGATGTATGGACCCACTTAAATTAGTATCACCCCCTCCTTCCTCAGAAGCCGTGCGGAGAAACTGCTATTAAATTGGTAACATGTGACACATTTATATCAGCGATATTTTTCTCTTTTTATTATGTGAATATATTTTGAAGGTATAACGTAACACTTATTTGTTTTTAAATTTATTGTGGCGAAGAAAAAATATCTAAGAAAATACAAGATTTTCTCAGCTTATCTTAGTTTGATGTTATCTTAAGACTGGTGTAGTCCCTTAGTTATAGTGAAAATTTGTATTCATTCTTTTAGCAGTTAGAAGTCCTTCGGGGTCTAAATTAGTAGTCTTATTCAAGTGGTATTAAAAATTCGCATTAAATGTCTGAATAAAAATATACAAATCCACTTCAGCAGTCACACCATATGATGCACCTATATCTATTATAAATTTAATTGCAGTGAATTTTTACGAATTGTATCTTGTGCTTAATGAAGCGGTTATGATCGAATGGAGTACATAATTTTGAACCCGGGGTCGCGCGTGCCTTTTCACTTAGGCACGCGTGGGCGACATCGATGTGTGCAATCTAGGACGCGTTTAAGAATGCTTTGAAATCATGTATAACATTTTCCCTGCAAGGCATATTAATTTTAATATAATATGTAACTACTGTTTTATTGCTTTCTTTATTCACAACGCAATACCGTTTGAAAAAGTGTGTATTACGGAGTCAAATCCTAGAAGTAATAACCATGTGGCAAGTACATGGTTATTACTTCTAGGATTTGACTCCGTACTGAGTCTTACTTTGTTTACTCATCGCCTAGTGTTGCTAATTGCGTGCCTATGAGTTCGTCATTGTTTACTCATCGCCTAGAGTTGCTAATTGCTTTCTAGAACAAATTCCCTTCAAACACAAACATTAAATCGCCGTAGCGGTAGGGGATTTAATATTAGTTCTAAAAAAATATTACTTTACATTTTGAGTAATCGGCCATGGTAATCAGATTTATCCTTAGGTAAGTTGTGGTAAAACCTCAAGTAGATTTTGCAATTATATTTTTCCTCGCACGCTTGTTAAAGCAAAAATACGTTGGAGCCGTTATGCAGTAGAGACGGAAGAAAGCTAGACGGATTTACTCATGCTCTAACATAACGAGACAGGTGCTGTAGCCGAAATGGCGGCGAAGAAATACTGAGGAAATAACCTCAGGAATACTTACATCCAGAAGTAGACGAAAAATTAGATGTCTTTCCTCGATTTTTATTTCTATTTTGTAAAGTCACTTTAGTCTATAATTATAAATAAATAATAACGTGTTCACGCCCGTAACCCAGAGGGGTAGGCAGAGATCATGGATCACTTCTGTACCGCTAACATTTATTTCAATTATTGTCTTACTTTGATATCTTTCACACACCATTACTTTTGTCTTATCCACCTTCACCTTCATGCCTTTACCTTCTAATGAATCATTCACTACATTCATCATAAGGAGTATGTTAGGCGTGACACTGAATTATAGGATTAAAAATAGCATTATAAGGGAAAAGTGTGGCTTAAAAGTGGATGTTGTGACTAGAATTGAGAAAGGTATGCTTCGGTGGTTCGGGCATGTGGAAAGGATGAAGGAAGAGAGAATAACAAAACAAATTTATGTTGCAAAAGTGAGTGGCAGTGTTGGTAGGGGACGCCCTAGGAGAACTTATATCGATCAAATAAGTGGCTTACTAAAAAAGGGCGATATAAGGAGCACCCATAACCGACGAGCATGTATTCGTAGATGTATGAATGTAGAAGAAGCAAAAGAGGTGTGCCAGGATCGCGCCAAATGGAAATCCATAATCTCTGCCTACCCCTCTGGGTTACGGGCGTGAGCGCATATTTATTTATTCATCATAAGTCGTAAGTCCTCCGCCGATGACGCAAACATGATCTGGTCATCGGCGTACAAGAGACATTTTACAACTAATTCAACCATTCTTAATCCACAATCTTCGTTTTTCAAAGCTTTTAAGCAATCATCCATAAAGAGATTGAAGAGCCACGGGGATGCTACACAGCCCTGTCTTACACCTTTCTCGATGCTCAACCAGTCTATCCTAAGACAAGCAGTAGAATCTCTATAAAGATACTTTAAAGCTTGTATTAGATCACTATTCAATCCAAACTATCAAGTTGACCACCGATCATCTCTTTTAACTTTATCATAGGCCTTTTCTAAATCCTCGAAGGTGCAGAAAACTATTTAGTTTACAGCTAGTAACTTTTCTGTGATCACACGTAAAGAAAAGATCTGATCCATGCAACCTATTCCTTTCCTAAAACCTGCTTGCACATCCCACATTTTTTCTTTTGTATCTTTCATGACTCTTTTAATCAGTACTTTACCATAAAGTTTTCCCACAATGCTGTGAACCTTTTCCTTTATATAAAGGAACGATGACAGCTTTATACCAATCTTCTGGTACTAAGCCATTTCTACAACATATATTGAAAAAGGCTTACCCACAGCAGGCTTGCAACTAAACCTTCTCCAGCTCTCAGCATTTCAAGGGAAATACCCGGGTGCTTTACCCAATTTCATTATTTTCATCGCAATCACAATCTCATTCAAAGATATATCTCACTTTCCTACTCATTTTCCTCATGAGTATTTGCTGTGTTTGATGCAGATACCTCACATTCAAACAAACATTCAAAATATCCCTTCCATCTCTTCAGAATTGCTATTTCGTTATTCAGAAGGTCCCCATTCTCATCACGAACAACATTCATTCTCAATTGTACTCACCTTCCTCTGACATTTTTGACGAATTTCCAAAACTATTTGCCAGGAAGTCGTCAAACAATCTTTTTAATCTCTCTCCTTCCTTTATTGCTTCTTCCTATTCAATAACTCTTTCACTCTCTTCCTCAAACAACGGAATTGTAACACAATCCTTTCGATATCTTCATTCGTACAGTCTGATTGCCTGGCTTTTGCTGCCAGTAAATCAAGACACGACTTCGCATTCACTTCCATTGCAACTTCCCTATCCCACCACACCGTGTTGGCTTTCCTTGCCTCCTTCTTCTTGCTTATTCTACACACTTCGGTGGCAGTTTCCACTAATCCATTCTTTATTTGAACCTAAGCACTCTCAACGTCCATTTCTTTCAAATTCCTTTCATGTAATATAATTCAATTCTCTATAATTCTGTTATATTAATTTGCGTTTATTTAGGTTATTTAATTCCATCCATTCCATATACTTTATATTACTGACTTCTACTACAACTTCCAATATACTTTATGTTACTGACTCCTACTTCAACTTCAATATTTTATGTTACTAACTTCAGGTGGACGGCATCGGTAGTTTATCAATCAGTTATCGGTATTTTAATTGTTTCGATTAAATTTAAATAGATAGCTTACATTTTCATACGTTTGCGTAATTTTATGTAAAAAATGTTCCACAACTCGAGTTTTTGTCTGTTACTATTTCTAAATATATATTTTTATAAATTAATATATTTTTTTGTCGTCCTTGCAAGTATTCAATTTGGTTCTTGTCGTAATATATATTTAGTATTTATTACGATTTAGTTCTCAGAAGTGGTATTTATATAATTTATACATAACTTCATATAATTCTATTTATAATCGAAGATTATACAGTTCTAATCTTCGATCATAAATAGAATTATTTGCATAATGAAACTTTAACTGAGATAAAAAGTCATCGAGTCGTCGCGGCTTTAACTAAACGTGGTTTTATTTACGATCGTATCTCTGGGGAATGCTGGCTACTCTTGTCCCGTGTCGGCGTCTGGATGGTTTATGTGAAGGAATCTCAATTTCTTATCTGTGATATTAACATATTGATTATGCTTCCCATATTGATGCGCGACAGACAAGGCGGACATTTGAACTAGTTTATGCTGCGTTGTGCTGCATTGTACTAGATACATTCCAGTATTCTTTTTAACAGCGTTATTTAATAATCGTACATAAAATATACATGAATAATAAATTATTGCATTTGCCAATAGCCTATGAGTTAATGGTACAGAGTGTAATAACTACTCACACATAATTCTGCCACTAGACTATTGTCGTGAATCACGTCCTGCTTAGTCGGAATGGTTAAAAGATTTTTTTTAATAATCTACTAATATTTTACCCAAAAAATATATTAATTCTATAAAATCTAAAGTTGCCCAGCTGGGACCAAGTTACGTGACGATTCCTTTTCCTTCCCTACTGTTTCGATACATGAGCGTGGTTGTTTTTATTTATGTTTTATAATGCTAAAATTCATGTGTATTTTTGTTGTTGTAACGGTCGCTCCAAGTTTGGTAATTTCGTGGTTGATAAAGCTATCTCTTAATCTAAACATAACGGAGATGCATCGGGCGGTCTCTGTCTCACCTAGTGTCATGGTGTCTGGATATTCAGAGCGTAAGCAATTTGTCAAGTTCGTTGTCCGCTTCGTTAATGGACTGTTACCAAATCGAAAGTTTTGATCTTATTCTAAAGAATTGAACGAACGAACGACGAAACAAATGTTTCATTATTTATTCTATACTATCTTTACGGAATTATTTACAATGAAATGAGGTTTTTAGAAAAATGAATACTCGTGTGTTTGTATGTCGTGGCCTCTTTTCATCATCTAATTTACTTCTGTCTTCTTTCGTCTTCTGCGATCCTTTACTATTAGATGAAATTGTGAATTACAATATCCTAGGTACTTTGATAAATAAAGCTAGTCAAATAAAAATTATTACTTTTTATTTGTTTGAAAAAGTACCCTCGTTGTTCTGTTAGCTGTTTCAATTTATGTGGCGGCATTTGAGCGACTTGTTTATTATATCATAGTAAATTTAAAAAATAATTTCATAGGTTGCTTAATATTCATTGGTTTCACCCTACGATTTGTTTACAACTGCGAGCATAGGTGCCCATGCAGAGTGCGCAGGAATTAAAAAGGCACCCCAGGCTCCTTTCGGTCAGGTCTTGCGACCGGTTTGTGCTCCCCTGGTGGCTCCATGTGGTATGATCATTGAGCCACTTGTAACGTTTCACGAGTGAGCATTTTAATTAAGTGTTAGTCTTGTACTTTAACACATTTAACAAGTTTTAAAAATTTAAATATTGGTCAGTTTAACATTTGTTTCAATGAACATTATACGTAATAATGTTTAATGTAACATTTGATTTACATAATCATTTCATTACATTAACGGTTACTTTTATTATTTGGAAACTGCCATAAGAGCTGACTTATGGAAGATTTTTTTCCGAATTTTCGACTTAAACACTACAATGCGACCTATTCACCTGTATTACTTTGGTGAACATATATTTACACTACGTACTAACCTGTTTGTGATAGACTTACTTCTATTTAAAATCCTATTTATAATTGCCAGAGGTAAACGAATTAATAGGATGACTAAAACGCAAGATCGTTTGCTTGATGCAAGCTCGATTTTCTTGACATAAAAATATAACGTTTGTGGAAATTACGATTGCAGATTTGAAATATATAAGTTTCAATACGTATGTACATACATATTACACTTAACATTTGGACAACTGAACTTACAACCAGTTGTTACAGGTCATCTAACGAAAGCGATTCGGTTTAATTTAAAATTACTCCAGAGTTCTAACACCTCCGAGGTATTGAACCATGGCCGGATAGGATGATGGCATCGTACTACTGGCGTGAAATTCAAAATTTGAATAAAATTATCTGTCATTACAACACATTGGATTTTACATGTGATAGATATTAGAGAGATGATGATATGATATGTTGAACTCATTCGTTCAGTGCAATGTTATATCATAGGGCTTAAAAAATAATGTATATTCTGATCAAAGTGGAGAACAAATTCTAGTTTTTATTTTTTATTTTAATTTACAAACTTATGTAATTGAAGAATCGAAATATTGTTATATAATCTCGAACTGAAACGAGTGACGACAAAATAAATCAAATTATTTAAGTTAAGTAAATGCACAAAAGTATAGCCAGAAGGGGACGAACTAATTAAAAGTTAGCTTCTGTACTAATAATTGGTTGAGTTTTGCGTCGTTAATTTTAATTAAAGAAACGCAGAGTCGGGGTCGTAATAATATTAAAGCATTGGAATTGGTGATCCGGTAAACTTCGACATTCGGCTCGTGGATGACCGTCCATTCGTTTTAATTAACCCTTTCGGAGTTTTCTTTGCCCGCCGTTAGTAAAGTGAAAGTGAAAAAAAAATCGCCTACTGCGGTAACCGTAATAAATCAATTACGAGCCGATTTTGGCACTTGCTCGCCGTTATTCCAGTTTAATATGGCGACAGATTTGTTGTTCTTTTACATTATTAAATTGAATAAAAAAATGTTGTTATGAATGACAAATTAATTCTATTGTAATGCCAAACCAACTTACAATTACTAATTAATTACTTAATGATGAAATAATCAAAAATGTTATCACTTTATTATTGACTCTCGTTGTTACAATATATTTATATTGTATGACTTCGCTGAAGCTCTTTCTTTTCACTTTGATTAAAGTCGGTAGTGAGGTATTCCTTGCCGGAGAACTTAATAGAAAGGCGTACATCAAATGTCCACGTTATTGACTGAAGTATCGACTTAATTGAATCAACGACATACATGTGTCGATACATCTCATTTTTAATCTTTTTTGTACCAAAGATAATTATGAGACGATGACAAAGACAAAGTTTATGTGTGCCATATGTAAATGTAAAATTGGCTTCCTAATTACACATTAGGCCTTATATATTTTGAGTAGATACCAAATAAACGGTCCTCCAGGCTAATCGTTGATGATGAAGTTTGATTGAATAATGGAGGAACAATAATATATAAGAAGAACAATAATAACGAGTCTAATGCATAGTTAGTGGGACGTGAAGGAAGCAAAAGAAGTATCGGTTTAAGCTAGGAAAACTTTACATTTTAAAATTCTATGTTGAACTTACCAGAGCTTATTATAATATCTCAATCTAATAACTTCTATCGGGCAGTGAGAGTTTTACTCAAGCGAATAAAACTAAACGATACTTCATTGATTTTTGAAAACTTCTCTAGCCCTCGTATACCGATCGACGACATCATATGGTCAGACGAAGCAGTGATATTAAATAGATAAATTAGACGTAGACGAGTTAATTATTCATCTAACGAATTGTTTTATCAGTCAGGTAGCGAGTACAGAGGTTGAGCTATTCGGGATTAGGTTTTCCAAATACTTTCGTATCATCGAATTTTGAGAAGGATTCTCATTTATCATGAAATTAACGTCTAATTCCCTTCTTTAGCAACAAAAAACCTTAAGATGAACCAAAAATGTTTCTTTTACAAATCTAATTGATATTCATGCCTTGACGTTGTTTAATTAGAGGTATTAATTAGATAATTTTATATTGTTCTTTTTAATCTCGAGATAGATAATATCGTGACGTGATAAATTGTAGTACATAGTTTTGTTGAGCAGCTGACGGCGCAGGAGCGGCCGCCGCCTCGCCCGATACATCAATGAGATGTCAGATTTGTCGAGCCCCGGCAACACACGTACCAACCGACGCTCCTAACGTGTGTCATAGTTCACTATTTTAACAACAATTTATCATGTCGCTTGATTGTGTTAATTTTCTCTTGGCTACGAGCTATGCTCGCCCCGTTAGGAATGCATGAGGTTTTAATGTTCTTTATTTTACGTTTTTTTGTTGCTGATAGTTTCTTATCAGGAATTCCTGTTTATTATTTCATTCTGTTGGCGTTTTTTCTATAATAGTACTAATATTATAAATGCGAAAGTTTGTATGAATAAATGTATGGATGTTTGTTACTCTTTCACGCAAAAACTATAGAATGTATTTTAATGAAACTTTAAAAAAAATGTAGCGTATACATCAGAATATCACATAGGCTCTAATTTATAAAGATATTGTGGGAATTGTACAAAATATAACAATAAGTGTAAGAAAGAAAAATTTCCGCCATATGCGAGCTATTCTGATGTGCGCTGCAAAAACCTTTAGAGTTACACGTATATAATGTATAATGGAAAAAATGTCATTATCATAAATTAACGCACATCGAAGAATCGCAGATAGAAAATCAGTCACAGTAATATTTTTATCAAAGATTCGATACTAAGTTCTTAAAAGTAAAGATTGAGTATGTTAATGTTATTTCTTATTTTATATATACCTTTACTATATCAATTTTGTCTCTCTCTACTAGCAATCGTTAATTATATAACTAATTAACCTTATAATTGAAAGTGACTACACTACGACTTAGAATAGAGTTGATAAGCCATCTCGTATGTTGCATTTAGCTATGTTCATAATAGTTAGTACATCTCAAGGGTGCAGTAGTTTCTATTTTTGGTTTCGTTCGATCTGACCGGCATCTACATAAATGTTTGTATAATCACACATAAAATCTATTGATCTTTGAATGTGGTACTTACCTGTCGATTTGCTTAACATCCAAACTCTAAGAAATATTTGTTGATAAATGATCAGATAAAGAGAATATTTTACGCTGTTGATGCTACAAATTGATACAGTCGAAGGTACATCGACTATGTATGCGTACATTAAAACTCGTATCTAACGCTTTTATATAGATGCAGCATCACGGCGCGCACCGATCGTAAATGTCATCTGAAAATTTATATTCATTACGATTAGATAGCAGTTTACAATGGCCGGCCATTGTTGGACGCGTGTACGTTCTGATCGATGTATGATATTGCGTTTTTATAGTTGACATACCGTCCCTCGCCTCCCAACTTCACATTTACGAGCCCGAGCCCTCTCGAAACAGTAGGATATGTGTTTTCTATCGTTGGCTCATATTAGCCTTTTACGACAGGTTAATTTATATACCGCCCACTACGTGCATCTTAGTTCTACAAGTATTACGTTACACGTGCTCGTCAAATTTAAAATATGGTATGCCCCTCGTATTCATAACTCATATTGTGTATAGTCTACGTTTATTTTTAAACAATAAACATGACATCAATTTATTTTGTTGTACTGAATCTACTACCAATTGATTTTATAACTGATAATTTTATGTAAAGGTCACAAAACCAGCATATGTCACTTTGTGATGAATTGAATTTGATGACAGCTTTTTTTTAATTTTCTGATTTGAGAGTTGAGTTATTTATATTTTTATTATTTCACAGTACCGCTTTTTAAGACATTTCAAGGGAGGAGTATAGACGAATAAACTGCAATGATCAAGCACAAGAATTCACGCCGGCGTACACACAGCAATTTGAGACTCTGCTCAATAATGCCTATTTACGAGATCCATTTTCAATTTTATGAGCGAGCTGACGTATCCATTTATATCGGAACTCGGATTTCTTGATGATATTTCCGAAAGACAGAGTTGGATGAAGCACAGTTTAAAAGAACGGCGGATCTGTTTATATCAGTAGAATTGATGTTATGCATTGTGTTTCTATTATTATCATTCATTGAACTTCGCGGACGTCGTGATATATATATCTCTATACCTGCCTGATTGTAAATAAACAACTCTTGTACCTTCTATAAAGTTTAATGGCAATTTTTTGGCACTAACCAGATGCGTTTTATGGATGTATTCATACATACATATTAATGATTATATACATTATATCTACATACAATCTGTCCATTTAGAATATGTTGAAGCAATCAGTTTAGCTGCCTCTGCCTGCATGCGATTATATTATTCACGTAAATTAAGCCAAAACTCACAATGCCCAATGCCAATGCTTAAATTCCCTATTAAGTGTTATGCGTTGCACAGAAATGTGCGAGGATTCAATTACTCTTTGTGGTAGATGAAAGGCACCGGAGCTGGGCGTGTAAACCGAGCCGCGAGTCCTGCGAATACATCCCGACACCTCGCGCTCAATGAGCCTAGCCACAAAAGGTGAGAAACAACAGCGCGCGAGAGGTATCGCACCGGGGCAGATTGAATAAATGCTAAATTAAATAAGAGCAAATAAAATCTGCCATTAATAAATGGAAAGCATCCAAGAATAATCCATTTGGTAACAAAGGCGAACGGCACGTTTGTCCCGTGTGCCAGCCCGCTGGGTGAAATGGTTCAGTCAAACCCTGAGGATTATTTCTTTTCATTTCAACCGTTTCGTCTGCGCCTTCTTCAACACCTGCTCTTGTGCTATGATCTGTAGATTGCGAATTAATATCAACTTTAAAAACATAAAACAGTTCCTGGGCGAAGAATTTTTCTATAAAAAAAACGTAACGCTTAGTTTTGTTGCCTATATTCATTTTGTGTTAATAGTTAATTAATAGATAAGTTTCGTATTTGCAGTTATACTGTTACCAGTAATACGAACAAAATGTTTCCCATTCAAAAACCAATTATCATTTACATATCACAAGCGAGGCGCCGACGCTGGCACTCACTCGCTAGCTCGCACCTGAGGTCAATACATTTACTACTCACCACTATCGAGTGATCCTTTCGGTCACTAAGGTATATGAAATACGATCTAAGATCATTGGAGTTCTTATTAAACTGGACCCGCTTAGATTAGTTGATAGATGCATACGTGAAAGCTATAACTACCAAAACAAGACGACTAACCAAATCGCCTTTGTTGAGATTTTATCTCGCCGTTAAATACTTCTAACCATTATAGAATATCGAGCGTCTCGCTCGAACCAACAGCGGCCAATTACTTCAGGCTAATACCCGTTTGTGGACTTTAGTTTGGGAGAGAATTTTTGAATGTTTGTTCGGTTCGGTACAAAATAAAAATAAGTTTTTTTTTTCTCTTTAAAAAGCCACTTTAATATGTAACAGATTTACAATACGTCATATTACCCAAGTGAGTAACGATACATATTGGGAACCAATATGCTCAAGTTATGCTATCCGCTGCAATTCATTTTGAGGAGGTTAATTATTTTCTCTAGGAACACTTTTTTTCTGGTCTTAAATTTTCTTGTAAATAAGTGCACGTATATGTTTTGTATTCCTCTTTGTGAATTTAGATATTACTAGCTGGTCCGGCAAACTTCTTCATAATTAATAGATCGTTCACTATTATTACACATAAAAGGTAGATTTATGCTGTCGCGGGCTTTTCTTGGAGGACTATTTAATGTAAACATTTTCATTATACATTATGTTGTACGTGTAACTCTAACGGTTCTTGCAGCGCACACCATAATAGTTCGCATATGGCGGATTTTTTTCCTTCTTAGTTGACACGTATCGTTATTTTTTGGACAATTCCCACAATATCTTTATAAATTATAGCCTATGTGTTATTCTAATGTATAAGCTATATTATTGTAAGGTTTCATTAAAATCCATGCGGTAGTTTTTGCGTGAAAGAATAGCAAACATCCAAACTTTCGCATTTATAATATTAGTAGGATTCCTATAGACAAAAATGTAAATTATGTATAATATTGTTAAAATAATATATTCCAATTTAATAATTTTATATCATCACAATGATTCCTATATGGACCAAGTGAAAAATGTACGTACTGAGTAGAGGACAGGCTTATTTGTAAACCGGCAACTCAATGATCGGTGCTGTTCATACCCCACTTATGCGGCCTAGTGTATACCAAAAGGTAGTTAAACGAACCTCTCTTCCAAATGTAAGAGATCACACGTAAAGGTACTAATGAGCGTTTAAGATGTATACCATTTCATTGATTGGAGAAACCAAAATAGGCCTTTATATATCTCGAATTGATTACAATATATTTTTGATTTTGTGGAATTTCTATCTCTATCTTTCCTATTCTAATATCTGATATTCAACAACTGACATATATGATTTACCCAAACTCCCAATAATAATTTGAATAGCGGTGAAGAAACCGGGTCGATTATGTATGTTGACTACGGTCCAATGTGAATGAAAGCCGCTTTTTAGAAAATAAAACATCCTCACGGGTGAAGTACATCTGAATGGCTTCGTGAATAAGCAAAGTTGTTGAATTTGGCGCTCAGTAAATCCTCACGCGTTCCATAAGATCATGCATACACAACGAACAACTGTCTGTTGCAGATTTTAATTGGGCTGCGACAATGGGCTTAACTTTTTTGAAAATCCGGAATGATAGTGACTGTGAACGGCATTCGTTACAGAAACATGAGAATGAAATTCCGGTAGCCAAACAGAAATATTACAACTCTCTCAAAAAGTGTTTTAGTTTAAAATGATAAAGCGCACTCTTATCGAGACATCTATGTAGTTTCTACTTTCTAACTTACTTTAGCAATACAGATTTGGCAGAGCGGGGAAGTAACTAAATTATTAATGATGTTAATTATATATTAAACTGTAAAATTAAACATAAAATCTTTCCGTTAAACAATCTAAATTTTATGGGCATCACTTTGGGGCTTACGTGAAGACAAATAGTTTGGTAGTTACATAACCTCTTGTTAAAATTATTGAAATAACAATCTGGTTATCAAATCAATCTCGTGGAAGCAACTTAATTAAATTGCTGGTTGAAGGCAGCGTATAATTTGCGTCAAAATTGTTTCGCTTTAATAAAGATCGTTAGTACGATGAGTCACCCAACTTATTTAAGCCACTATGTGATATTGTGTGCTTTTGTAATAACAACCTAAATATCAGGTTCAATATGATTATCTTATCCACTTTAAACTGCTCATAATTACTTTAAGATAAATATATTTAAATTTTTAAATTTAGTTAAAAACTAATCAGATGTAGTGAAATGCGCAGAAACCTTAGTAAATTCGAAACTACACGTCGTAGCTGTTAGTTAAAAAATGATTGAAAGACCATTATACACAATTATCTTATGTGATCTTTTTGATCAAAAATAATCGGAATAAACAATGTGGGTTGTAATGAAATAACACTATTTATGGGATAATAAAGAAACTAAAAAATGTGTTGTTTTGTTACTTTCTCGGGATGTCCCAATAAAAATTAAGAAAACTAAAACACCCGTTGAACTCTTTTGTATGTTATTTGAGTGTTAAGGTCAATGTCTGTTGTTTTTCTTTTCCACAGTAAAAAAGTAACGGGTTGGAATATCAAAACATCAAAAACTTTTATAATAGAACACTATACGGTCCAGGATTATAAAAATGAGACGAATTTATTGCCGCTCTCCGATTATATACACGATAAACTTGCAGACCGGTGATTATGATATCTCAAGAGTTTAATCGGCCGATCGATAGTAAGTCGCGTTCAGTCCTACACCAAACCAGTACTAATAAAAAAGAAACTAGTTACGGGCGCGTCTCATCCGACAGTTTACGCTAGAAAATCAACAAGGTGCGGAGGGCGCTAGTCGGAACCGCGGTGCGTTATCGGCGCCATCGCTACGAACAATGCGTCGAATGTTTCAATATACCTTCGACAGCATTTTTAACGTTTCATCGGCGTTGTAACAGTCGTAAAATATTTTCTCTACGCCTTCTCACAGCTCTGATTAATGTTGTACACAACGTGGCGTCGCGTTCATTTTTTCACCTTCATGTTATTTTCTGTTTTAATTTATTTCGTTCGAAAACTGGATAGGTTTTGATGTGCATTTAAATGGGTTAAAAGTTTTGTCAATAAAAGAATAGTTAATTTGATGTATTCAATTATTTATTTCATATATAATTTTTATATGCAGAAAAACTGTTATAGATGACCATACAATAATGCTTGGATGTAGAATAAGCTACAGAAATGTGTCAAGTTCGTTCTAAAAGAAAATCCGTCATCCCTGGCTTACGGGCATAATACATATGTAAAGTAAATTTTATATAATTTATGGTGAAATACCTAGTACTTACAATGATATTTATTATTTTAATATGTATATACTAACGGTCCAAGGAAACCTTAATAACTATTGCATGTATTCGTGAGAGATGAGGAGATATATGCGGTATGAACGCAAGTAAACAATGCCTTTGACAAAATAAAATAAAATCTGAATAAAATGCCGTAAAAACTGTATCCAAAACCTATACAGTGTGGACTGCACTCATAGTGTTCCGCGTGTTAGTGGGTGGGCCACATGAGTGGGAAAAGGGCAGGGAGATGATGATGTGTATTGATCTATTGTTATATATTATTATCCATAACTCGTATCAGGACAAAATAATGTTTCACGAAATATAACCAAAAATCTTATGAAACGATTTAACTGTCACGTAAAATGAACTTATGCTTAGTTTGTACATTGATGTCCTGAATTAGATGATCCACTACACTACTTAAAGTACTACAAACATGTCCTTAAATAATAGTAAAACGAACTTAATGAATATCTCCTCCATCCATCTCCTTTATAAATAACTTTAGCGGGTACCAATACAGTAGGATCTGTCGCCGAGCAAATAGTGTGCAAATGTTTTTTGATGTATCGTTCAACCAAAAGTCTATAAACGGATACGGTTAAAGACCGTAGGCTGATGAATTTACTGGTTTATCGAAATGTACCATTCTATACATATATTTCGGACTGCGAGCTCTTCCGTCAACTATGATTCGTATAAAATGGTAAAAATTGTTTCCTTCTAACAAAAGTCACCATAATGTTACGCTTACCTCACTTCTAGATTGAGTGAACATCATGGTACATACACGCGGCTTGTCTTTTTAAAAAAATCATTGTAGCGCTGATAGAACTTGGTTTTCTTTTTTATTGAGTGACGTTATTAGTGACATAAGTGCATGTGAAGTCATTCATACACCTATTTATTTCGGTACGTTTCCTTTGATTCGCAGAAGGATATATTGGACAAAACATTAGTTTGATTTTAAAGGCTGCAACTCGGTTCCACTGACCGCAGCGCACGGCGCTCTCTGCGAACTTGCGATCGTTACCCCCGTAGATGGATGGTGACAAGGAGCTACGAATAAGATTTGAAAATGGTTTTATTTTCCTAACTTGAAATGTTAATCTTATAGAAAAATAAGTAACTGTTATTGATTTACTTTACATGAGGGAAGTGCAAGAATTGATATATAATAACTAAACATTCACTCCCGAACCACATAATTCAAAAAATTAAATTAAAATCTAGTCCGGTTTTGCCACATTTGTTTGCTTCTTTAAATAAGTATCGTCATTCTTCATATCCACAAATTTCTTAACAAACATATACTTGTCTCCTTTTTATTTTATAATATCTCACAAATCAAACTGTTCTCTTATCACGCATTTGGCATAATTTCATATTTAAACCTGTACACGAATATATCAATCTAAAAGAGAGATGAAAAGATTGTGCAATATGCGTTAAAATGTTAATAAGGTGATTATTGATATCATAATAACTAAGAAGTTAATAGGTAAGGTTGCGACATTGATACATAAATATGTATTCCCGTTTTATACCAAATTTATAACCCTCTCTAGATCTTGGTTGTCAGGTGTCTTCATATTTTATTAAATCAGATAACGTCTCAAATTCTTTGTATACATACAGCGATACATGATACACTTAAAACATACATTAAATATATGTTATTTATCTTAGAATTTAAAAGCATTTCATTACATTTAGCGTTCATGAACTTTAAAATGCGAATTCTATGAATGCAATCTCAATACATAGGCACATATTACTGGTGACACAACGCGATCCTTTTGTTCGCAACTCCAGTTGTTTCACACCTACTTAAAGCCGAGGGCCAAGAGCTCGTTACCTCAGATTGAAGGCTCGCGGTCGATGCCCGGGGAGCTATCCCTACGGATCCCACATAAAAAACCTGATATGCAATACGCTTTCCTATACGAGATGCCGTTTTGAACGAAGTCGATCATGTTTCTTGAATATTTAAATTAGACAAGCCCTTGGCTCATGCTGCTCGCCTAGTATCGGTTTTTATTTAACAATTATTTAATGCTAAGAAATGGTTGTCCAGTTCTTTGTGTCCCATGTTTAGACGTACTTTGTAAAACCCGTATGAGTCTATCCGTAAAGAGAAGATGAAATTATCTTGGTAGCAATAAACATGGCATTACAGTCAAATGTAGCCTTATGCATTAAAAGGAAAATTTAAATTTCACGAATCTACAAAAATAAAAATCAATGTTTGTATGTTTGTTTGTCCTCTATGCATTCCTAAGCCAATGATCAGATTATGATAAAACTTTGGTAGGGTGGTGTTCCGAGGACCGTGAAGGCTTGTTGCCAAAAAAATCTCTAGAACTAAATAAAAATGTTTTTTCAATTTTAATGAAACTTTTTGCACAATTCTTTGACTTATTTAAAATACGTCAATAATTTTAACCTATTTTCAGAGACGTCATCAAAATATTAATATTATACAGGCTGTTAATAATAGTGTGAAAATGAAGGAATGAGAAATTCATGTTTTTACATAAAATGTGTTGCAAATATATGAAATTAAATAACAGAAAACATATATTTTATGTACTACGTTTCAAACATGTCATCATATGACATTTTGCATTAGCCAATTCACCTTAAGTAACTGACATTTGAATTACTAAAAGGCTGTCTAAAGATAAAGAATAAAATAAAAGCATAATCCATTTATTATTAAAAAATACACAAAAATCTAAATAGTTGAGTTTGTAAGTAAGAAAAGTGGATTAAGCTAAAGCGATGTCTGTATGTTTTTTTTTTTTTTTTTAATGTTTGTTACCTCAGAACTCCGCTCCTGGTGAACCAATTTCGATTATTCTTTTTTTGTTCTTGACTTACATTAAAATGATGTATGAAATTATTGTAGCTCTTTAATAAGCTAAATAAAAGTCCAGGATGACATATATCTATCTTCTATAGTTGTCTCACAATAACCATTTTTATCTAAGGAAACATTAATTAAAACGCACTCGATACATCCTACGCAATTATTCGTGTTCGGTATGAATACTTATCCATCTAAATGTCTAGTTATCAAGAGAATTTAATGTAGATCATAATTCTTCCTTGAACTAAATCATTCTGACCAATAGTTTAGAAGATATCAAAAGTTTAAACTACAAAGTAAGTAAAAACTTCGCGCAAGTGATTTCAACAGCCCCATATAAATTAGATTCACTATAAATCGAGAAAAAAAAAACTTTTAAACAAAAACAAAACCTACTTCAAAAAAACTATATTCAAAAACAAGAAATACACTTAAAATAATACACGCAATTAAACATAAGAATCAAATCTTAATCATATCAGCGTCAGCTAAGGAAAGACCAATATACGAGGATGCCTTAAGAAAACATTTTACTAATTAACTTTATAATATACTAGTGACCAGCCCCGGCTTCGACTGGGTGCTGGACCACTAAATATGTTGATCCGATCGCTACCAAACACAGGAACACCCGCTGTGCCAATCTGAACAATCACTGTAAATTTCATCGAAATCAGTTCAGCCGTTTCGGAGTTTATAGGGAACATACATACATCGCCTTTTATACATAGACTATATGAAAATCACACTCGACTGTTCCCTCCTCCCTCTTACCGGGAACTCGCGTTGACAGTTGTTACACATACCTTAGCTGACACCGACGGCAAAAATAAATATGATTATGAATTGATTCTTATGTTTAATTACGTAAAATTATTTTATACTTTATAGTGCATTTGTTGTTTTGGAATATAATTTTTTGAAGTCGGTTTTGTTTTTGTTTAAAATATTTTTAGTGAATCTAAAGTTTGTTAACTGATTTTAATAATAAACGTGCTGCACATCTGAGATCGTGCTGTCATCAGCATTTTAAGACTAAAAGGAAAGCTAATGTGTTGTACAGCCATCGGTTATTATGTACGTTCTTCCAGGGCCGCATTTTATTCAGCGCACCATTTTATTCAATAGTAAAAGGTGACAAACGACCATTTTTATTAATTGATATATGTACTTATAATTCAACTCTGATATCAATAATATTACAAAATATAATTAAGTTTGAACAGAACATGCATTTAAAGTGTAAAAATTTGAAGCTATAATTGAACTGATTGAGACTTGCAATTTTGTACAGACATTTATGTTATAACGTAGGTGATAACGTACACATAACAATTATAAATTACTAGCTGTTGTCCATTGCTTCACATACGTCCATTTCTCATTTTCTACGCTGACAATTGAATTTTTGTTAGATGATTCCGAGTAAAATAACTTTTTAGGTAAGATGGAACGAATTACAGGTAAGATGTTTCAAAAAGTTCTTGTCAAAACATGAAACACTACCATGGCAACCGATATTGTAAATGAAGGTTTTACGTTCCTCGGGTTTCACAGTTTTACTTTCGGGATAAAAGGTACAGAACGACATGGAGTCTCCATGTCGTCCTGTACCCCTGACAAATAAAAAATTTCATAATTTTCGGTTGCGTCGTTAAGGTAAGCGATAAAGCGTAACAAACAAACTCACATTCTCACTTATAATATTAGTGACAATTCTATATATAAAAACAGAAAAATTACCGATGAACGTTTTAATAAGTCTGAGCCAGTCCTTTGGGCATACAATTTTTATTTAAATATATGTCTTATTACGATTTTGTTTATTTTCTGCTTAATAAGTATAGTTTGGAAATCTATAAATAAAGTTGAAAATATTCCATTACTCAAATACAGATGTACGTATGTGAGGTTATGTAATTCCGCGTAAATCTTAATCGTAAAACTTTTCTCGGACACTATTCATTTTATCAAAAAAATTAGTCATGTTATATTTTTTTCCGCATATTTTATTAATCTCATATATTTTTCTTTAGATGAATTGTATAAGGTTCCTAATAAAATATCATCTTTTTAAATATGTTTACTGGTAATAAAAAGATTTTAACTATAAAAAATGTGTAAAATTTGATAATTTTTATTATAATACTGAGATAACATGTTTATTTTGTATTTTAAATGGTTTTTATGAAAATGAAAAAAAAACTTCGTATATTCGTATCGATTGTTTATTTTTCGATTATCACTTTTTGAAATTGTCGAGTTTTGAAAATGTTACAATAAATATTTAATTTTTATCCATGACTTAATTACAAAATATACAAAGATACAATGCTATGTAATAGAAAGAAAACTACATCTAATTTATCACAGATTTTGGCAGCGCAGCCATTTTAAGTCACTTTATAGTAGATGGCATGGCATCGGCCCAACAAGCACAGCCTTTTTAGGGTTAACACCATAGTAACATTTAAAGACATTAAAATTTAAATATTCTGACAGCTGAGATATAGTAAAAAGAATTTATGAATTTAATGTCTCAATACATTGTTGTACTAAGCAACATGAATGCATTTTTCTTTTTAATTGGCGACAGGAAATAGGAATATTTGTACACTATTAGTAAGTTAAACAGTAACATATTTACAATTTACAGGCTAACGGACTAGCTATCACAATGTTCCACTGAGTCACTTTACACTGCACTTTGCTTACATTCCAACCGTAGAGCACTTCACTACACTATTTTTTAAAGTTCTAATGTACCTTAAACGTGAGCTGAGAGTGTGCGCGGTGACGCGCGGGGAGGTATTTGATGCGCAGCATGCGAGGGGTGCGGCGGGAGCACTGGGTGTGCACCGTGCACGGGTGGCGGCGGCAGCGCTCCCATGTGGCCTCGAGGGTAATGGTGGCGGTGCATGGGCATCGCCCCGCCCGCGCCTGGGCTGGGCACACCGCGGCATCGCTGATTGCTCGGCACGTCCGGCAATGCAAATCTTAACTTCTCCCAAAACGATTTATCTCCCCAGTGCAAATACGTATTTGTTTTCAAATACAATCTCAAGTCAGGATCGAGATCCTTGGGAGGAACATCATCGATAAGCACAACAATGAGTCTCCTCCGCCTGTCTCTTAGCACTTGAAGATGAGCAGATTTGAACTCTATACTACTCCACTCGGATTTAATGAAATTTTCACTAAGAACCATAATTGTACGCCGCGAAGTCTGCACTGCTCTAGTTAGATTTTCAACCACGTTGCCACTTACTGCAAAGTCACGATATGGCAAACATAACTTGTAAGAATGGTCGCTTCTTTCTAACATAGGCACCAATTCAGATGCGACCCATGCTTCGTCTTTAGAACTGTAGCTTACAAATGCGTCAAACATTTTTTCACGGTCGTCTGTATCTACATCATTTGCTCTATGGAAAAGTCTAACTCCAAACTTTGAATGAAACCATAGCTTCATTTCTTGTCTGAATATAAATGTTAAGAGGCTCACAAATAGGACCAGCACTAAGATGCCAAGAGATGCAAGAAGCAAGGGGATGTAATCTTGTACTTCTCCATTGGTTATTATAGTTTTTGTTCCAGTAAGATTTCCGTTGATGCTGTTATTAATCCTAGGCAACCCTGTGCATATTGTACCGTTTTCTTCGGTTATTTTAAATCCGGAATCCGAATCGTTGTACATACTTTCATTGTAAAGGGTGATATCTGTGTTGTTAACTTTACTATAGATGCATTTTACATCAGGCAAATCCAAAATAGAATTTACTCTTTTCGTCCATTCTCTGAACATTTCTGTGTATTCACAATCACACGACCATGGATTATATGATAATGTTACTGATGTAATAGCTGGACTAATTTGCCACACTGATATAGTTATCAATCGGTTATGGTCTAAATGTAGTATTTTTAAACGTGGCATATTATTGAGCATATCTTTTCCTATGCTGCGGATTTTATTATTGTTAATGTAAAGTTCTCGTAAATTTTCTAATCCTTCGAGTTCTGGTCCCTCTAAATTATTTACGTTATTGTGATCTAAGTGTAACACTTCTAGTTCCTTTAAGCCGTTAAATGTCCTGTTGTGAACAGTTTCAATATTTGAGGCGTTAAGGTATAGTATTTTTAATCTTTTTCTTCCAATGAATGCGTGACTGGGAAGCATCTTAATGTCGTTGCCGTCAAGATATAGTTGTGTGGCTTCCATAGGTATTCTTTCGGGTAGGGAATTGACGTAGCCGGCACTTGAACATTCCACTACATTAGCTGACCATGATTGATCGTGATAACAAGTGCAATTATTAGGGCAAGTCATTTCACAGTCACAGGCATCGAAATCGCAGCAATGGCACAGCGCGAAACAATGGGAATCATATTTACATAAAAACTGGTGGGGCGCGGCTTCAACCAAAGGCACAAATGAGTTTCCTCGATTGTATAATAATTTACAATGTATACTGTCTAAATCCATTAACTTCGGTTGAGTTCTGGCTCGGTTTCCAGTGTTAATTTTTTGTAGCCACTCCATTGTGCAATCGCATTCTAATGGGTTGCCTCCTATAAAAAATTCAGGAACGGACTTATCCTGAGGGACGGCGGATATCCTTAAAGAATTCGGGTCTAAGCTTGTTATTTTATTTCCGTAAAGATCCACCCGAGTCAAATTTGGCTTTTTAAAAAATGTATAAGATTGAACCTTTGAAATCAAATTATCGTTCAGGTACAACATTTCAACGGAATTCGGTATTGCACTGCCGGTTATCTCTGTAAGCCTATTAGAGCTGGCGTCGAAAGTACTGAGAGATAGCTGCGACTCGATCTCGAAGTAATTTCCAAGTTCAGCAATTCTGTTAGCATGTATATCTAGCCATTGTAGACCAGTCGGAATCATGGCGTAGTCGAACCACTCCAACCGGTTATCGGAAATATTTAGCCATACTAAATTAGGTAATTTTGCAAAAAGCCCTCCAATGTCCGTCAAGTAGTTCCCATCCAATCGTATAGCTTGTAAATTGATGTTTCCGTCAAATGCACCGGCTTCAATTTTGTGAATTTTGTTTCGTGACAAGTTTAGTATTTTTAATGAAGTCATTTTGTCGAACACGCCTTTGCTTATGTTCCCAATGTTATTCTCAGTTAATCTCAGTCCATACATTTGTTGCATTGTCATAAATGAGGCGTTTTCAATGCTTACAATTAAATTTTCTCCTAAGTCGAGAGTTTTTAATTGTGGAATATCTTTGAGTGCAATCGGAACCTCGTCCAATCGATTACCATTGATATGTAAGTCTTGTAACGTTGAACAATTTCTAAAAGCATGTGGATGTATTTTTGATATGCGGTTGCTATCTATCGACAGTATCGTGAGGACTGGCATCCCGATGAAGGCATAACTTTCGATGTTAGTCAGTCTGTTGTTTGATAAAATTAATGTATGTAGATTACTTAAGGAAATGAACACGTTTTCTGAGATGTGTTCAATGAAATTGTCCTGCATCTTTAAAATTTGTAAGTTGTGTAAATCTCTGAATAAGGCAATTTCCATTTTTGATACACGATTATGCGAGAAGTCTAAATACACGAGTCTCTTTAGACCCGTAAAGGTCGACGTGTTTATCCAATCAGATGTTAATTCATTCTGTGACAAATCTAGCACAAGAAGTTGGAATAGATCGCTAAATAACCCAGGTGCTAGTACTGTAATTGTGTTATTGTTTAAATATATTTCTTTTAGCTCTTTGGTATCGCTAAATAATTCCGGTGGTAAACTAGTAAGTTGGTTGTCAGAGAAGCGTATGGTTGTCAGTGAAATAAGTCCCTCCAGTGATCTATCGGCTACAGAATTTAGACCATTGCCTTGAAGATAAAGCTTCTGTAGTCGCCTTAGCCCTGAAAGAAGACCCGGCGGAAGTGTGTCAATAACGTTTTTCGATAAATCCAATATTAAAAGATTGTCGCCGCATTTCTCAGTTGGATGTCGATGTGCAGTTGAAAATTGAAAGTGACTTATATCTCTCATTCGATTGTTGGTCATATTTAAATATTCTAGATTTCGTAAAGTACATAAAGCTCCTTCAGGAAAGCTTAACATGTTGTTTTCGCTAAGATCTAGTCTTTCTAAATTTTGTACATCTCTTGAAAAAGCTGTTGTCGTTATCTCTAGTGACATAGTCGCCCACTCCGTATTATGTGTCCTAATTGTTAAATTCTTAAGTTCTCGAAGTCCCGTAAAAGCTCCATCAGATAGATTACCTATTTTACAATATTCGATTGTAAGCTCCCTTAACTCTATTAACTGACGAAAACTTCCTGGTGCCAAAGAACTTTGAAAGAACAGCGCATCACTACATTCGAGCCGCAGCCGAACGGTAAGATGTGGTTGTATAGCACTAAAGTTTGTGTTTTCTAATTCGCTATTTATAGTTCTTAATCTGCATTGCAATGTAACTCCAGACTCATCGTTGTCAGTTGTCCATCGACACTCGTCAGGAGCTTGATATCGCGCCCCCGTCGTTGCCGACAAGGAGGCGCTCCACACGGAAGAGCTCGCACTCAGCACTAATAGAGCGCTCATAAACCACATTATGCACATTTTTAATTCACTAAACTGCACTTAAATATTAAAAAATATACATAGTTTGTGTTACATATTGTTAGCACTAATAGATAATTTGACAATACATCGTTGACACGAGTTTGTTATTCGAGCTGGAATTTTCACAATTCGGATCAGCCACTTAACTCGTTTCCCGCGAGCGCACTAATTGTACAAAATCGAGTGTTAACTTTCGTAGCGACGTGACGCGCGTCGGCGCTGAGGCTCAGAGTGGAACTGACTCGCAGTCGAACCTGCGCTCGCGCACAAGGCCGCATCGGTTCACGCGTTCCAACAGGTAAATCGTAGTCCGGGGCTAAAAAGTTCTATGCGCCTTAGACGGAGCTTCGCGTTTCGCTTTATTCGTTTCACAGCGCTGCCTGTCAGAAAAATACACTCTACACACACACAAGCAATACACACACAACACTGCAAAGCGAAACTGCTTTTTATGATACTTGGACGAGCTTTCTTAAAGCGAGTGGGAGTAGGATAGAGGTATTGCAGGGTGGCGGTGACATGAAGCTAGGTGGGGATATAACCAGCTGCCCAGGTAGTGCGCTGGCGAGCTGCCATATTCGTTGCTTGTTAACACTCCGCAGACAAAATTATTTTGCTGACGATTAACGCGTGTTGAGAGAAATTATGAACTGTTATGCGTATAAGCCATATAGCTACATATTTATAAAAGTAAAGTTAACTTCGTATTATTTAATGTTTTTATAATTATTATCTAAAAAAATTGATGGCTATAATGTTAATTGAACAAACATTTTAAAATTTACTTCTTTAGTTCACATCGTCTACACTACATTTTTTTT
>JWHW01044895.1:220860-240060 GCA_000931545.1 Papilio glaucus
TGCCCTGACTCAGCTTCAACAATTTAATCGCTGTAGAATGATCTTCAAAAAATAAATATGCGCTCACGCCCGTAACCCAGAGCGGTATGCAGAGGTCATGGATTTCCATTTGGCGCGATCCTGGCACACCTCTCTCGCTTCTTCTACATTCATACATCTACGCATACAAATAATTTTAATTTATGAAGGAAATAATATTTTAAGGCAATTGTTTATCTTAAATGCGTATCGATATCCCTCGACTAGGCAAGTTTTATGTCCATAGACTATTTCATCCTAAGAAAAATACAAAATAAATGTATCTAGAATGCACATACCTAAATTCGAAGATCTTTTATGAAAGTAGACCACTAATTGGTGTCTGTTTTTATTTAACACGTTTTACACTATTTTCTTACACTCGGTTCAGAGTGATTCACGATTAACAAGCTGTACGCAATAAAATAAATATTCGTGATCGTAATTTCCGAGGTGTCGGAATGATAGGTCGGTTAGCGCGTCCGTCGCTCCACTATTTAAACGATGTTACAGCGAACTCGATTTCAACCTGCTCTGTATATATGTATCTCTCTCGCAATAATTTACCTTTTTGACACACAAGCAGCGGAAAATTTGCAAGAACATCACCAATCTGTATCGTTGTATAGATTGCGAACAACTTTGTAAATAGTTACACCCCCTGAAAAATTATGCACCTTTGTATGTCACACTCGGTCCCACAATGCGACGCAGGCCGCTTTGAGAAAACATTTTTTATAATGGGTCAGCAGGAGATCGCTCGGTCGACTTTTTGTCGTAAGTGGGAAGGCGTTCCTTGGGCTGCGTTATAAAAGAATAGATTGCCGGTAAATCGTGGGGCATTGTGGTGGAGTTTAATGTGCATCGCATAGCTCGTTATAACATACTGTCTGTATTCAATTTACGATGGCTCACGTCGACATGCAACTGTCTGAGCCGCCGGGTAGCGCGTGGGCTTGGGCATATGTGTGCGTTGTGGCCCCATCGCTGTAATTATTAAACTTTGAATTGATTTGAATAGTCTTGATGCTTTGCCTATAAGAGCTAAATGTATAGTTTGGCCCTAACCATCTGTTTAATAGAAAGTGGCGATTTAATACAGATATTAACATATAAGTTTTAATCATTTAATTACAATATTAATGATATAATGTAACTGTACATTGACTGCTTGGTTTGGTGCTCCCGATTTGGGATTGTGTCCCGGCGTTCCTATATATTCCTAATTTTATTAAAGTTCCTTTAGAAATGCATCATGATCTATCTTTGGGGTAGTAATTATAACGGCGAATGATCAAATAGACTGTAAACAATAATAAAACCGAGCTCCTTAGAGCCGCAGCTTTCCAATTAAAATTATCAATTAAGCTGTCCAATTGGGAGTGGAAATGGACAAAGAATAAAAACAATAATTGGTCATTAAAGTTGGTATTTATTCCGTACTCCTGTATTTAGTGTATGGTGGTATCTCATTATGTAAAAAAAAATTGTCTCGTTTTTTTTTTTTAATCCTGCAGGAGCAGATAGAGAATTATCATTATTCGCTTTTCACTGAGTTTTATAGGACCCAAATGTATAATCCAAGCGCTGGGCCTAGGGTCGTTCTGTAACATCGTTTGTTATTATGTCAGTAACTATAAGTAAGAGATACAACTCTTACTTATTATCTTTTGTCTAATAGAGTTAGAAAATAATTACTTTTTTATCAGTATATCTGGGGTCGTTACAACAGCATATTACAACATTTCTATTACATCATACTTTTTTTTTTAATTTAGGTGTTTAATCTCCACCGACAGCGACGATTCAGGCGCGACACTTATCTCGATGTCGATGGACACGTATAATCCATTAAGTCGTCATTTCCACGCGGCTGATCATTCCTCAACCACGCGTCATCCCGCCCCCGGCCGACACTCGCCGTATTGTTCGCTACTGCTTTATCTCGCCTTAAATGTCGTAAGGTCCTTTTTAATTAGCAATTTGGAAGGCAATATGAACCATAAATCCATTTACATAACACTCTATAATCATTTAATGGATTCCACTTCTACGACAACTTTGCCCTAATAAACTAGTATGTTATCTAATCGACTACACGGTTGACCTATTAATAATTTCCTGTATATTTTTTTAATTAACGTCCCGACTTTCCCCCTTACCTCGACACATGTGTATATCTCTTTAAATAAATATCACTTATGTCACCTTTTTTGTTCCAGGTAATAATCATCATTAATGTTATCGTGAACGGGCGAAAAATATACTTTTTAATTGGTGTAGTTCTAGGTGTAGAAGAAAAAGCATCAATTTATCAAATAAGAATCATTACAGGTACACACACTTCTTTATCGTTTCAGTCTTTACGTAATTTTATTGTAAATATTTGCTCTTGAACAAATTAGTAGACTAGGCATTAAATATATATTCACATCATACATCAAACATACATGATGTGTATGTATGTTTGACAAACAACATGACATTGTTTTCTAGTCATTATAAATTCAGAGACAAACGCCCAAATATTCTAAAGCAAGGCATTCTAAAAATAATTGGATACTTCGAATAAGCAATTCTCAAATATTATGGTGTTATGTTTCTTCAGTGTTGACACCTCATAAGGTAGAGGCCTTAGTGTGTAAATTAAGAACATTTCACACGTGAGCGGAACCCTTAGAAGTGCTTTTGGTCGCAATACGGCCAATTTGGCGCGCGAGAGCCGGCGTCGGGCTCATTCTCTGCGGCACCTGGCACCCAGGACCCAGGGTTCGAAAATAAATGGCGTAGAGTCTTCTTGTGCTTTAACTATTATCAAAAAATGCTAGTTAAAGGAAAGCAGTGTTACACTAAGGAAATTCAAAATAAGTTAAACAATCATTTTTCATTACTGACATACATACATATATCACAGTAGGGTTGTTGTAAAAAACAGATACCTATATAAATAAACAATAGTAGTTAATTGGAACTAAAATATAGTTTTGATTAGCTTTATATGCGAGTTACTATTAGAGGACTACTTGAGTTGGGTTAGGTAGGTCACGACATCCGAGTTGGATAGTCTGCTTGCAAAAAAACCTGTCCAGTAGTACTTTTCTAGAAAAAAAAAATACACTATTGTTATAAAAAAAAAATGAATAGTAATTTATAATTCAAACGAATGGCGAAGTACAAATTAATATACGATATACTAACGCATATAATTAATTGAAAACTTATTTAAATAATAAGATTAAAAATAACATTACATGGGAAAAGTGTGACTTAAAAGTGGATGTGGTGACTGTCATTGAGGAAGGTATGCTTCAGTGGTTCGGATGTTGCAAGAGTGGTACCGTAACCGACGAGCATGTATGCGTTGATGTATGTATGTAGAAGACGCGAGAGAGGTGTGCCAGGACCGCGACAAATGGAAATCCATAACCTCTGCCTATCCCTTTAAGTTACGCATATTTATTTATTTTATTGAATCTTAAATTCTTCGTATTAAATGTAATTTTTGACCTTCTAATTAGTTGAAGTTTTCAGAACTGGCCTATGTTATTCATGTTAAAAATATACATATATTGCATGAAATAGCTCAACAGCAATCTATGTCCTGCGATAGGGACGCGCGACGTGCCGGCGAATAGGACCGGTTAGATTACGCATTGTCGTGGCACAATTAGAAACTGTCGTGGTGCCCCGCGCTTACTTTGTTATTTACAAACAATCGCAGCCGACATCTGCGCCCTCTCGCTACCATAATGCCCGGTGGCATCTGCTAATTGCACTTCATGCGATAGTGTGCGGCTATTTGCACTAAAGTACATCAAGTCGTATAAAATAAATTAAAAACTAGGCATATTGAACAAGTAGTTGTTAAAGTTATTACTGCAGTTAATAAGTTTAGCACGTCTATTCTTATCTTATTTGTTATAAATTAGAATAAAATCGACTGCCAAAAAATTGACGCATATCGAATGTCTTTTTTGGGGACCCTTAAATAATTATTGTAAGTTTCCAGTTCCAGCGCTCTTATAACTTTAAAGTAATTAAATCTCGTGCTGATAGATTAAACTTGCATTAATTTCTCAACTTTACCCTACATATTTAGGTTGCATTTCTTTGCATGTAAATACGTTAACCGTTTCCAATGGAGTAGACGTTTGCACTTCCTAATAAAGAAGTACGATTTGTTTCACAGTGCACACATGCATTACATTGACGCATCAACATTAAACCTGTCGGTTACCCTTGACAGACATTTAATAAGTGACGTCCGCAGCCGAGCCGGTACTAGGTATTTGTGTCGTATTCAAGCATTTCCTTGGTGCGTTGTGGGGTATTACCGCCATTGTCTACGATGAATGGATCAGCCGCCGCCGCCGACTAATGATTGATGAATGATTGACTGACTCATTCACAATGAGACATTTAACAGTAATCGAAAATGTTAGGTGTTTAGATCTTATCTACATTGTTTTATTTGTTGACCCTTACGCTTGTGAGAACTGTTCTTTATTGGTACAATAATAAGAAAGTATTGATATGTAAGTACAATTACACGCATTTAGGACAAACTGAACCGACGCTTTTTTATTCGTATATGTAAAATAGGTTAAAAGTTTTCATTATGATATTAATAAATTATGTTTTATGCGTGTAATAAAAGTGAAACAGATGTATTCTACTTAAAATGAAAGTACATGGATGTTTTAACTCTATCTTAACGTAATATTATAATTGTAAATAATGACGAATGTTGCTTTGTTACGCTTTAACCCCGTAACGACTCAACCGATCATCAACAAATTTTGCACACACATTGTCAGGGGTACAGAAAATTATATGAAGATGATGGTACCTTTTATCTAGAAAAATAAAATTGCCCAGAGATAGGAAAATAAAAGCTATAATATGTAGGTTGTGATGTTATTATGTGATACGACAATGATATCTTTTTACGTTTTGTTACATGGCATGAGATACATTATGGACATGGCAACCAATAACAACTTTTTTGACATTTCCAAAGCGAGACTATCAATTGCGCGGGAGAAATGTTCGCACTGAAAATACCTTAAATCTACTAGTCATTTTTAGACCTTAGTCCAAAAACAAATGTCGGCAATATTAACCAGTAAAAGGCACTATACAATTTTGATTTCTGTGTTGATTAGCATTACCTGCATATGTACAGGTCAATCATTAAAAAGATCCCGGTCCCGAAGTTGTCTTTTACCCAATGGATTTTAAAGTCTCTGCATCTGCATTAAAATGTTATTTCATTTAAAGCATTTTATTAAATGCGCTTAAAACTAAACTCACTTAATTCTCCACGTCAGAGCATTCACTTCAATGCTAATGAATGTATATTTGATAGGTTTTTACATAATTAAGAGTTAAACATATCTGGAGAGTAAAATCATGCATACATTAAAGTGGTTCCTTTTATGAAAATGCTATAATATCAAACAGGTGACTTGAATTATTAATTGAGAATTATTATTTTTTTATTTCTTGTTTTATAATATACATGAGATCATTGAAACGTCCACGAAACAATGAGTAGAGCCATACTGACTTAGAGCCATACTGATTATTTTCACGGTCCAGTTTAGTGAATTCCATACAACATAGATATTTATTTTTTTTGTTTTCATAAAGGGCCCTTTAAGCAATATTTATTTTCATTAATTTTTAAAAATAACGTTTAACTTTAATTTTGACCTAAATGAATATGAAGAAGAAGCAAGAAGATGATATTAGGGGAATAAGAACTTTGACATAATTTATTTGTTGCGTCACCTAAATTTCAAAAGCGCACAATTTTACAAACGACCACCAAAAAGGATTTTAAAAACAAATTTGACAAAGCAATCCAGGATCCCCCGGGGCGTAGTGCGTGCCAATACAAAGATAAATGTAACAGGGATCTTAAAAATTTCAATTGTAAGCTTTGTTACGTTCGCACACACCACCTTTCCAATTTGTTCGCCGTGTGTGCCGCCAATGAGTGCCCCCAGATATCATCGACATAGCGACCACTTTGTTGACTTTCCTGATTAAATTCTTTCTTCTGTCGTATATGTGTTCCTCTCGCTCGCTGGAGTTATTTGTGGGCTTCGCTTATACCTCCATTTCTTTTTAGTGCGAAGCTATTTTATAAACCGAATAATTATCGTTTTTTAATGTACGACTGTGAATGGGGTGCCCGTCGGATTTCGTTTTTATTAACACGTGATTTAGCCCCACTTTGAACGATTAGATTTGAAACAAACTTTGCACACTCCTCGAAGAACTATATGAGACAAGACAATGCAATAATTCGATCAAAATATTCGATTATGCTGATTAGATTCGCCAGGATTCATCAATTTATTTTCGTATTCTTTGTTTTTAGTTGTCACTAGCGCATATATTAGGCCCCTACATAATTAGGAACAACTTTACGATAACTTGATATAATAGATGTCGCTAATTGCAAATTGATTAGTTGTAATAAATTGTTTTAAAGCAAATCGAACTAAAAAGCGAAAAATAATTTATAGTTTAAAAAAATTAAAAAACACGCTTTTAGCGATAATCAGACTGAGAAGTAAAAAATAATTCTTAGCACAAGAATATGAAAATGTACCAAGCACCCCACGCTTTTAAAATAGTGACATTAATTTTCTTATCAGTAATTTTATTCTTACGTTAAGAATTATTTTTTACTCTTTAGTTCCATTATCGATAAACGGGTGTTTTTTAGTTTTTTTTTTAACTATATTGATTCGTTGATATGGTTATTCATGTAAGAAATACATTTTAAGATATTAGTTTTCCCCTTCAACTTTATTAAACAATATAATCTTACGATAGAACCGACTTACGAGTTACTTGATTTCTAATAAGACAGTAAAATTCGGCAAACGTTTTAATTCATGCTTCGTTGTATGAAACTTATTTACTTATATGTATCATCAGTTGTATTAATCCAACCCTCTGCGAAAGTAACCCATAAATTATTATGCTGACAATATGGAGCTAATCCGAACCCTGCCTAGTTGTTAATAATAATACCTGAATAAAAACTGTACAATAGCATGGGCCAAATATCCATGGTACTCGGCTCACGCGTCAATCAAGCCTTATATTTGCCGCTATGAATCGTGTTATTCTATTAAACGTTATGTTATTCATTGGCCCTATCGCTGTTACCGGTTCTTCATAAGCCGCAATGGGCAGACCTTTTGTATTTTTTATCGTTATATTGTTAAATGCGTACAACTTAAGATTTTTTTCAGTAGTTTTTGTAATAAAACATATGGATATCTCAGTATTTAGTTATTTATATTTCAGCACTTTATTTAACGTAACTGTATTAAAGGATTAATGTTTGATAGTTATGGTTTTGGTAGTATTTACTAAAATCGCTTGACAATTCCAACCAATTTAATAAAATTTTATTACTAAAATCACTGGTCATGGCGGAAATCTTTTAAATTTTTTATTCTAAATTTAAATGAAATTAAAATATTTTGGGTTTATTCGATACCTGAAATCCGGACCGACTTCGTACTGGTAGTTCAGCATATACTCGTACGCCCACGTTTTACTTTTGTTTTTTTGTATCGTCGTTTTTGTGTCTATTACATATTCTTACACATTCATGGTCTATTTCAGCCAATTTACAAAAAATCTTAAAGACATTCCTCAACCTTCCTTATATCACTCCGGTAATTCAGTGAAATTACAATGGCAATCGTATGATCTGATCTTGAAAACCCGTTTGTTTAATAATATTTTTGAAATATTTCACAGGAATAAAAACTATTCTAATGAAACGTTATTCATTTAACAGGGGTTGTAAGTACTGTCATTTTTTATGCGATCTGTGCATAGCTCCTATCTCGGCACCGAGGGCGCGTATTGTGTTACTTGCGTTATACGCATTCTTTGTAACCTGAAACTCGGCTTGGGATTCCTTTGTTGTCGCTCGATTTGAATATTACTATAAAATGTGGGGTGTTCATATTAAATAATAATGTTTGGCCGGGCTACGCACGTAACTCGAGAAGACTTAGTATTAAGTTCTACGGCACTTTTGGCGTAATTGATTTGCTATTCAGTACACTTGCTTTAACAATTATATTTTATTTGTAAAAAAGCTTAGTTTTACAATTAAAAATGTATTTTAACATAATATAACACAAATATACACAACTAAAATATAGGATTATTTTCTCACAAACTATTCGGCTTTCCTCCGTACTAGTAGTATAAAAGTGTATTACGGCAACACTTTAAACAATACGTACATTTAATAAAAACAATTTCAAATTAACAATAAAACAATGGTAAATATAATTTTTCTGTACGATGCAACGACATCACCACTTTTATCACGAGCCACTAACACACGCCATAAGCTAGATGACATTTAGTTATAAAGTCTCAGATGATCGAGTATTTTATTTTTGTAATTAAGCTTATAAAGTTTGTTAGTTTAGAGGCACCGTAAACCTGGGGGTAGTCCCATAGTTTCGCTATAGGATTCGAAATTAAGTTCACGTCCGTTATGACGTTACATAATGAGAGTGTCGAGAATTATGGAGCACGATGACAGTGCTCAGGAAAGTAAAAACTAAGAGGGTTATGTTCGGAAACCTTTGAAAAGTAAAATATTGTCATAAGATCGACATCTCCACAATGAAAAGAATTCAGAATGAACAACTTACGCGTAATTTCGGACGGATACTAGATTTTCAATCTTGTTATTGGGTAAACGCACATGTCGCTAACTTCTTACTGTCCGCTACGACTAGAACTAGGACCTGAACACGGAATTAGGCTGCTTTATAAGTGAACAATGGTCGTTGTGTTCGGTGAAAAGGATAAGGGCTGAAATTCTTTTCGGATTTATTTCTACCGCCATTTTAAGAAATTCTCTTTAAATTAAACTCCATGTTTCCCGGCAATTTAGCCTTCAAATAATGTAATACATATACAATATATCTGTTGCTATTCGACTTACATGTATAAATATTTGTTATTATATGTTAGTATTACAACGAATTAATTTTACAATGACATCAGATTCATTTAGGAAGTTTTCGCTTCCCTCATTATTTAACAAGTAAATATGTTTGTTTAAAGTTAAATCATAACCAAATTTATTAGCGCCTGTGCCCGACTTCGTCAATTCAGTTCCTTTGTTGTAGCAAGTTCGATAATCAAGTCAACGTTTGCTACGCGTTATCCTTACATTGTATAGAAAATCTTGTTAGGGCAATTAATTAAAGGTTGTTTTGGCGCTCCTATTCCCCCGCTAAAATTAGGCGACTTGCTCCACCCCGAAGAACGCGTTTCGCAGCTCTCATCGCCATGGACAAAATTGAATTTTGCTCCGTTGATTATCCTATTTGTTGTAATTTATTTACCTTGTTAATTTATTTAGACCTAAATGTATTAGATTACCTGAGAGATTTCAAATTACTACTTGGTTAAAACATTTCACTGCTTTTGACAACATGCTTATCGTAGTCAACTTATCATAAAAAAATTATATAAAATTTGTTTGTGCGGTGTATAATTGAATGGATTAACTCTGAAATAACTGCATCGATTTCAGCAATGTTTACACGATAGAAGATACAGAATTAAAAAGATACAGGCAAAGCTTTATCGTGCAACAGTGTAATTTATGCGAGGGATGCCGGGCAGAAATAGGTGTTTGTTATTAATGTAACAAAATGAATGTCATAAATCAAAGTCAAACAATCAATATTTTATCAAGCTTTTTATTTTTACTTAGGATTAATACTTTAATTTATATTAAATTTCCAATTTTTAATTTTCCAAGAAATAAGAATACTTAACACTAAAAAAGTTGCCTTGCAACTTCATTTCTTTTCTATCCTAACGCACAAGCTAAAAGAAAACACGCAGCAGCCGGTGTTTTATTGTCCATGTATGTTTTATTCAACGAAATAATATTTAAACGAACGCTTCAAATAATGTACGACATCAATAGCTATACACATACACATTCCCTGAATTCATAAATTTTGTACGACAAAGGATTCGAGACCGAGAAACCGTTTAAGGCACATACGAGGATGCGGCCGCGTCGCACTGGAGATATGGTAATGTAATTGTGATAAATTAAACTGCAAGTTTAAAAAAAAAGTGGCATCGCGCTGCAGGGCGTCGCGACACCCGCACACCGCCGGCAGCTGCTCCCGAGGCGAAACACCTCATACTTTTGACAAAATACAACCAAATTATCGAGAAGGACAGGATTTCCATAGTTTTATTATAGTAAAAGGTCTTAAATTTTAAAAAGTTCCTTTCTGTAAACCAAAAAAATTTTTGCATCTTCGTAGACTTATGCCAATGTTAAGTTAAAAGAGTTGATCTGTGGTCAACTTTAGTGGAGTTCGGATTGAACTTGTAGTGACTTTATACGAGCATTAAAGTCTCTTTATAAAGATTCTACTGCTTGTGTGAGGATTAACGGGGCCTACTCATAATGGTTCAGCATCAATAAAGGTGTAAGACAGGACTGTGTAGCATCCCCGAGGCTGTTCAATCTTTTAATGGATGATTGTTTGAAAGCTTTGAAAGACGAAGAGTGTGGATTAAGAATTGGCGAGCTAGGTGTAAAATGTCTCTTGTACGCCGATGACCAGGTCGGGTTTGCCTCATCCGGGAGGACTTACAACTTATGCTGAATGTAGTGAATAATTCATAAGAAGGTAGAGGCGTGAAGATGAATGTAGATAAGACGAAAGTAATGGTGTTTGAAAGAGAACAAAGTAAGACAATAATTGAAATAAATGTTAACGGTAAAGAAGTGGAACAGGTTGAAGAGGTTGTGTATTTCGAGTGTATGTTTAGTAGAAATGGTAGGCACGTTAAAGATTTTGAACGACGAGTGTATGCTGGAAATAAAATGAATGGGGCTATAGGTACAATAGGGAGGAGTCAGAATGTGTCTATGAAGGCTCGTATGGCAATACACAATGCTGTACTAGTCCCCACTTTATTGTATGGAAGGCAGGAAAAGCATACTAGTAGAGTTTATGTCGTAAAGATACGATCTTTAAGAAGTATGTTAGGCGTGACATTGAATAATAAGATTAAAAATAGCATTATAAGGGTAAAGTGTGGCTTAAAAGTGGATGTTGTGACTAGAATTGAGAGGTATGCTTCGGTGATTCGGGCATGTTGAACCTACCCCTCTGGGTTACGGGCGTGAGCGCATATTTATTTATTTTATTTAAGGTCTTAAAAAAGGAAAGCAAACAACCTTATCTTACCTACTCAGGACCAGTCGTATATTTGATTCCCATATGGGATACATTGGAGTGCGATACTTACGTTACATGTAGTTCTTAACTTGTTAGTTTAGTAAGTTTTACTGAATACAAATACTGTTTTAGGTAAAAACTTATTTTTTTATAAGAACACTCTCAAAAATATGGCGTCTGGTTTCGTGTTCATTTTTTAAAGTTTTCTTTCCTTAAATAAATTTAAAAAGGACTATAACAGATATGGTTTGCCGCCAATTTTGTCAACCGAGGCATTCGTTAAATATTAATAAAACCGCTGACCCTTTAACCCTCCGCGTACTTTTACGGGCGGGTTGATGGCGACTTATTTGAATAAATATTTCCGAGAGGGATCGTGCCCGACCGTTTTAAAATTCATTTAATTTATAAGTTTTTCTTCGAGCTATCGCTACACAATACAGACTCACAGTTAACACCGGCGAGCGACGCCCCACTAGGAGGCGCACTGCTAAGGTGGATGACGCGACACTATTACAGCCCATCTTTTATCTTGCATATTATATCCTTTAATATAAACCCAACATTATTTGTTCGACATCGTTCCGAGTTATTTAGACACTGCGGGTGTCCGGCTCGTCTCTCCTGTGATGTGAAGTGTTTATTGGTTTAGATGGATTCATGTTATTTTTTTAATTCAAAATCTTTTGTTATTTACTTCGATGTGTAGATTTATTACGCGAATGTTATTTCGTTTCTTCTACACGTGACGTCTAGGACTACATACTAGATACACATGTACTGTTCAGTCTCTGTACTAACTGTGTCACTTATGTCCTGTAATTTATTTCTAAGGCACAGTGATATCCAAGAAACGAAAAAAAAATTGTGACAGCAACGAAATATTCAAGTCATGATAAATGTTTTTAAAGGCCACTTGAAGGGTGCCCAAGAGTCGATTTTCAGTGACTGTCAATTGGTGAAGGAGTGCAGTCGCTTCCTCGACCCGCGTCATCGTGCGCCAGTTAATCGGTCCAGACGGCCGGCAAATGATGCGTGCTTCTACTGCCCGCGAGACCACTTACGTCGCCTTCGATTACCACGCCCCTTAAACTTGGATTGATATCTCACCATTAAATCATACATGGATACTACAAAAGAAAAGTCGAATTTATAGTGTTCGATTTACAAAACGTTTAATACTTGTGGAATAGCTAAATGGAGGTAAACAAATACCAAGAAATCCGAAATCGAGAGACTGCTTTACGTTTTAGACGAGTTAATTAAGTATTGAGAAAGCTTACATACATATTAGGGTACGAGTTTGAGATTTGTTATCGTCAGTTATTTAATTCATGACGGTTTTGTGTAAATGGGAAATAAATATGACGATGATTGTTGAAGAAGACGTAACAGATTGGTGCCATGTTGCTCTGCTACCTGTGCAAAGCTGGGGCGGATGCAAGTCTTATTTATAACTATGTAATTGTTTCATATAAATAAATTTTAATTAAATACACTAAAGCAAAATACAATATGAAACTCTTCGGTATGCCATAACTGTATTTTACGTCTGTATGTATTGTAGTCCGACCAGGGGGTTCAATCGTGACCTTTGAATTCGTGCTTTCCATGTTGAAGGTACAATATATATGCGTTCTTTATGTGCTTGTTTGATTAGAAGTTATCGCTAAGACCTATTACCACCTTTTGTTCACACGATGTTATTTGTAAAGGGAATCCAAAAATATATTGAAAATAAATAGGGTTAAATTAATCGATTTACAATGAATTGTAGCTGAATTCTATTTATGGTTATTTTTTCAACATTTATAAAAAGCTGTTCTGCTCTTTTTTTTTAATGAACAAGTTTACAAAAGTATGTACAAGAAGAAAAAGTTTGATTTATTACAAACTTCACTTCGATGGCTTCAAAATAACTAAAAGATAGTAATACAATTGTGATGCTCATTAATTAAAAACTTGTATAGAAGAAGAAAAGATACGAAAACGTCACTGAATGTATTGCAATTAACTGAGTCTTGGTTGGTCCCCTTCAAGTATATCTATAATTTTATGTTTATATGCACCAGCCTTAGTTGCAAAGATATCTACATTATTATTTTTTTTTAAATTACTTCTTGATTGATTTCTGCGCAATACAGAAATTACGACATTGCTTATCAAACACTTCACGACTTTTTCCATGTTTAATTTTTCTGTGAGTGTTGATGTATAGGATAAAATATTTTTTTATTCAATTGTCTCCCTATACTTGAATATAATTCATTGCAATCTGTGTCATTTTAATATCATAGTTTAATTTATTTTTTAATCATAATAAATACGAAAGGTGTAAAGTAAGTGCTATTAATGATATAAAAAGTATTTATAGGCCAGGTTTTAATCTTGCAGCAGCATGTGCGTTCCAACAAAGGGCAAATAACTCCCAAACAGATTGAAAAGGGGTTATAATAGACTTCCCAACCTTATCTCTTAGAGCCCATCTCTTTCTTGATAAACAGTTTTTTTCTTAACAGACTTTCTGTTTAGATGACTCTGTGCTCCCTATTGTGGCATAAATGGGTCTTATTTATTTCTGAAACATGACAGATAATTCACGACCGCTACCGATAGAGACGTCTTTGTAGAAAGAAGAATGCATGTCGAGCTTTGTTGGAAATAATAACATCGCTTATTGTTAGACCGTGTTTTGGTTAAGAAATATAGTTATTATGAAAACTTGCGATATCGGTTTTAATCCTTTCGTTTATATAGGAAGCATTCTGTTTATATTCCAAAATACATATTATACTTGAACCTTGCGAAATTGGTCGACGTTTGAAATAAGTATTTGTGTGTCCTTTAATAAAAACAATGTGTTCCGCACAAATATTTATAATATAATAAGAGTTACCAAATAAAATTACGCTCGATTTATAAAATCTGTGCATTTCGACCTTTCAATAGATCGACTTGATTCGATTTTAAACTTGTCATAATCTGGTCTCCTATTAATTAGTGAAATGAAGAAATGTTACAACGACTTTTATGGCAAAGTGATATTGAAGAAGTTGTTCATGTAGGCGTCAACATTCTTTTTTTATAGTGAGCTATTATTTAAATAATTAGTGTCAATCGTTACGGGTATCGATCGTGGTGAAATAATAATCGCAAAAGTCAAAAAAGTATCATTTACCTCTACTATTGAGCCGATAGTGGAGGCCGCTCATTCTGTCTAAAGCCAGAGTCCCTATGCTGTACGTTATCAACAGGGATACACTATAACTTACTAATTTTACTCTTTGTCAAGAAATATTTGAGACGATTTAGGTAATGTACGACTTCGATCGCTAACAGCATAAAACGAAACTTTAGTCATTGACCTAAGGCACTTTTCTCTAGTTGAAAATACACTTTAAAATTTGCAATAGAATGTCAGTCGCAGGGGAGCATTGCGGCCGAGTAAAGAGCATTTTATAAATGTGTTTTCAGAATAGCAACCGAGACGGAGTCGTCGGCAGAACGCACGGCGATGCACCAAGTTTAATGGAAAAGAATTGAAAAGTAGCGCGTCTATATGGTAATAGAAATTGCCCGGAAGAAAGGAACACAGACGACAGAGTGCAGTGCTTTGAGTTATGGTTGTTTTCTTGAAAATTGAGCGTTATTGCGTACGTTTTCCCGCGAGTATCGGGGAATAAGCTCGGCGAGCGGGGTATATACACGGCGCTTTTATTGTTAACGGAACGTCAAACATCGTAAACGGAAATAATACAGGATTTTATCGACTACATTGGTTTTAAAATATCATTTCAGATATTAACTGCCTATTTGTATAGATATATTAACTTATAGATTACTTTTTTATATTTAAGCGTAGGAGATTGGATAGAATAATTAGTGCTGTAAAAGTGAAGGCTTTAATGGTTGTACTTTGACAGTTTTGATGATAGGTTAGGTAATTATTACCGGAAATAGGAAACGTGCTATAAGCAATAATAAGTCTCAATAAAAACATTGTAAAAGTGTTGTATGTTAAGACCATTGATTGCACATCAGAGCACTAACACTGATGTACATACATATTACTTTTCACTTACTCTCAACAAAAAACTTGAATACAGTAATAAAGTTTAATTGAATACAGTAATAAAGATAGTGAAGGTGTTTAATTTTTTAATTTTTTCTACTTGTTGGTTTTCGCGTACCGTTATTGACGATCAAGGCCTAATTGTAAAGCTCTTTATAAATGTCTCCGCCTGTTCAATATTCATGTCCAGATTTACTCGTATAATTGCCTCGCATAAATCTCGTCACGTCGCTGACATCTTAATTGCTAATTTAACGAATTACCGTAAAATTTAGAAAAAATGTTTAGTGAGACATGATTCGCGTGTATTCATCAACAGATTATCTTATTACGATACGATGTTCGAACTGGTTTATATTTCTGATTGTTGTCCAATGTTGATATTTAAATTTATTCGTGTAATATTGTTAAGTATAGCACTTAATTGATTAGGTTTTGAAGAATGAGAAATTTATTGTATTATTCTTTTGTGGTCCAACATTAAGTTATATGCGTCAAATACATCAGTTATCAGTGTTTGTGTTGTAACGAAACTCTAAATTGTATCTATTTAAGTGTCATGACGTTGGATACTTTACATTTAAGGTCAAGCCTATTTTTGTCACTTGTTATATTGAACATTTGTATTGCTGATTGCTTCCTAATTCAAGTGTTATCTATCTTGTTGATTATCCGAGTCGGCTCGGATCAATAAGTGTCCTATCATCGGTTATTTTGGTGTGACAGACTATATCACATTATATAGCGTTGATATCACTTTTTAAAGAGATCACCAACTATTTTTAACGTTAATACTTTGTCCGGAACTTAGATCCTGGGTGCATGAAATTGCTTCACCGTAAAACACTGTCACGACCTTATAATCATTATATAGTTAGATATATGATAAGATAGCTTTTTTTCCCTTTCACGCATTTATATTATTTGAGATTACTACCTATTTTAACAATTTAAAGATATAACTTATACATGTGTGTAATCTATTACAGGTAAAATTTTCTTAGTTTAGTTATTCTAATGTCAATGCATTCAAAATGTTGTTAGTATTGTTAGTATTACTCATCCTGATCTCCCGTGTAAGGGCCGCCTAGATCGGTAAAAGCCTCCTCCATATCTTCCTATCAGCCGTCTTTCTTGTCCAGCATCTCCCGGCTATTTTCATGATGACATAGTTAGACATAATTAAAACATAATTATTTGTTTAAAACTACATTTTTGACTGGGCACAGGAGGACGTTCGGAATATTTTTTATGTAGTATATTCTAATAATATATAAAAGCTCGGTTGCGTATTCTTTGCTTTCTGGGCTGCCGGTATTAACGTTTATTTCTTCCTTTCTTGGTTTCATAAAGTTACTTTTAATATTATCGGATATTAGTAATTAACTGGCACAACCTCATGGTATAATATACTTCCACGTCCGCGACTTTATTATAATATATGCTGTACACGCTGTAGTACACGTTTACGTTTTATCTGGAGCCCACTATAGCCGGCCGTTAATACTAAATTATTTAATGTTCGCCCATAAATATATGCTTTAAATATGTTCGGTAACTGCGTTGTCTCAGAATTAAACATAACAATGGTCGGTGTTGTGCTGTAATGTCATAATATTCTTAATTTATAGTTTTATGCGGCCCTACGTTGTGTGGCGCTTTGTCGTCGTTTACGAGACCAGATTATACAGAGTATACGTTATCAAATTTAATCACTTCACAGTCACGTATACAAAATGTTATATAAATAATTAGTCATAATTAAATCGTCTCAACTAAAATATTTTATAACATCACATTTAAATATTTAATTTTAAAATATAATTTCTATACGAAACAATATAAATGATCCCACTATAATGATTCGATTGAAACGTGTTATAAATGTAAAACATTTTTATCAATCTAAACAAGATATTGAATGCCACTCAAATGCTTATAACTATCCTCAAATTTATTGTTAATAAATAAAAATATGATATTTTTAATTTAGATTTTGTAAATGATTCCGTCGCTGCTCAAATGTCTTGTTCGAATTTGTGTAAATCAAATATTGAGCGAGGTCGTCGGTCTCCAACGGTATTCCATTTTTCCGAGTGCTAAGTTGACCGTTAACGAAATGATTCATTACCGGTACTAGAATAAACTGAGGGCTATTTGTTCAAATATTCTCACGCACGGTCGGAGTGCGTGTCAATTGCTTGGCACAAAGTTGGACACCTCCGTAGTGGGGTCAACATATCGTTTCGCGCTCCGCCAATATTTTCCCAACGCCGACGGCATCCCTTCAGAGTAATTGCATTTGAGTGTGATGCATTCGTCCAATTTGTCTTGCAACACCATGTCGTTAGCGCCATTCAGCTTTCAATATTTGTGAGCGTGAATTGCACAAAGCTTTTTAGCCGTTACACTCTGTTTGACACACGTCTTGTTTAAATTAATTTATATCAAAGATACATTGAAAAATCTTTATTGTTTTTCAAAGTAATTTGGAGAGACATTTACAGATACATATTATTTATTGCTCAAAAATTTAACATGAAGAAGCTGTCAGTGCTAACTACACAAAAGTGGATTAGATAAGGAAGGAATTCTAATACTTTAATCTGTTCGATAGAAAAATCTATTCTTGTTATCAAGTTATGTTGACTGCAAGTAACACTAAATAGGATACATGTCTAAAGTTTATGTTTTTAAAAAAAGTGTACACTCAGAAATACGCGAGAGAGTGTGTAATATATTAGGTGTTTATGAGCGTATAAGAAGTAGATAAATTGTTTTTATTACGTTACTACCACTAAATAAAAATATCTTTATAATCACATGTGTTAACAAGAATATATAAAAAGGGGAATAGGTAAACCCACACTAAAAAATTAGATCTCCACGCTTGATATAAAATTAATTCCATCGACCGATTCTCACATTCTAGGCTCGCTTGTCTCATTAAAGGTTTTGCTTTATTTTTGAGCCACTCAGTTGCTTTTATCGCGACTATAAAGCCTCCCGATCGAAGCGTTGATATGTTAATTGTAATCCAATACATCACTATCAGCATCATCTACTTTGCCCATCACTTAACGTGTGGTATAAACTGGAAAGGTGTTAAAGTTGAGAATATTAATAGACTCGTATAAGCGCAATTTTAGCTATTTGATAATTTTATATAACATGTATCACACTAGCGGTGTTCCGGTTCATTATTCTTTGTTCCTTCCATAAAACACCTAAATTCGTCTCTGAGAAAATTTCTAGATACCGTTGAATTTTTAAGAAAGAAGCCAGCTCTTCTAAATTGAAAATTTGGTTCTCTTTATACCTTTTCATTTAATACTAGGTGTTGCCGGCGGCTTCGCACGCGGTCATTTCTTATTTTCCTTGCTAGAAATTTTAACTAGATTTTGCATATAGAAACTTGGAATTATAAGTTAATGTCAAAAAGTTGTTGATTGCCATGGTAATGTCTGTAATAATATGTCAAAAAGATGTCATGGTCATGTCATACTTTACCAAATGTTGTCAATCGATGCGCAGCATTTTGACGTGTGAATCGATTAAACTTTGAAAATATTCCTCGCGGTTTTGGAGTTAAAGTCTCATTCCCCCGTAATTACCGTGTGTCGGATATTGAGCCGCGGCGTTGAACGATGCTTTGTGACACAAACATAATGAATTCTGTCCGACTTGACGGGGCGCACGGCGCACGGCGCGCGGAAGGAATCGTTATTATTTCATCTGATGATACAGCTGCTTTGAATTTTGAGCTTTGTAAAATGTTGTACAGTAATGGTTACAATACCATTATAAGAAATAAACCGTAGTATCTAT
>JWHW01044895.1:240307-256136 GCA_000931545.1 Papilio glaucus
GCCAAGTGATTAATATGTTTTATTTGATTCCACGCGGACGAAGTCGCGGGCAACAGCTAGTAATATATAAGAGCAAGGATTTTTTTGTTTCAATTTGCTACTATTTTCCAAAGAGGTAATGTATACTTATTATGTTAGTATTAATACAAACATTCTTATTTCTTTTAACCCTTCTGGGGTAGACAGAGATAGGAATCTTCTTTCTAAAACCAACGGCATATACTGGAAACCGAGCAGACCCAGTATCAGATGCTTGTTGCAAATAACTAAGCTTACTTAGGTGCAGCTTAGTTTGTCTTTATGTAAAATACGTAAATAACCAGAGGCAGCTTCGTCTACCCCGATTGGGTTAAATTGTCACAGTTTCTATTTGAAATAGAGAACTATAACTTCTTTTTTTACGACTGGTAACCTGTAAAGTTTCAATCCTTCTCGCTCGGACTGACTGATTCGCACCTTTGATAATTTTTAGTTCCGTCGTCGTTTTACTAAATCTAAATATTGAACTTCCAAAGAAAATAAAATCGAATCTATTCTTTTTTCTGCTATTTAAGGTTAATAAATATATATTCTTTTATGGTAAAAATTATGTAATTCAATGAAACGAGCATTAAAATTAATGCGTGAGAATTTTTAGTTTTTTTGCACTGATCGATTATTATTATGGGAATTGTACAATCTCTTCCTACAGCTTTTAAAATGACCATGAATGTACAATTTCAAATTTTAATAACTGAATATTATTCGTTCGATCCCCAATATGTCTTATATCTTAATCAAAGTCCGATCTTTACAGCCTAGGACCCTCGGCGAATTATCGATCGTAACGCAGCGGGGTGTACCACGGGAGTATTCCGTTGGAAAATAAATCGCCCGAGACCGCGTCGCGCCAAGAAATTAGGCGCAGAATCCCCCGTTGTGCGAACTCCTCGTAAATAAACGTCGCGATCGCTCGCTGCGTCGATGCTCCGTACATTATTGTTATACATTCGTTTAAGGATTTAATTACTTGCATCGCTGATGAGCTCGCCCTTGCCGCTGTCGCTTTCGTCTCCGTGCACGTGATCGTAAATCTTTACTTCGTTAATGATGCGAAAGCTGTTTTGCGATGAATTACCGCTTACGTTCATTTGATTTTTTTCCTGAGCGGAACATTTTTCGCCGGCATTAGCTCGCCGAAGTTTTATGTAATGCACTGTAACTCCTTTAAATGGGACTTCGTGTTATTTAAAATACCTATATATGTTTTATGAACCTTTTATCCTTTTCCATATAACTTTAAGTTTATGGTTGATGACGCAATAAAACATATTAATGATGAGATGAATGAACTGTGTTATAGCGAAGTTGCCGTACATCTTTAGAATTCTATGAGTGGTAGAGTCCGCAACAACAACATCTGTTGCACGAATGGGCCGACTCGACCGATGAAATACCACGACCTCACAGAAAACAGGCGTGAAGTAGAAGTACTCTGCGTTTCGTCTGATGAGTCTGATGAGTGCCGGGGGCCTAATTTCAGTCCTCTTCCCCTTTCTACCCTTTCTTCATAAGTATATGATGGGAACGGGAAGAGGATTGGATGGGGAGGGTGTTAACGGGGAAATATCCGTTTTCCTGTCTATGCCTTCCTCTGTCAATAAAGGTAGACAACGCATCTGCAACACATTTGCTTGTTGCGGACAAGTTGCGGATGTCTATGGACAGCGTTCACTTAACATCAGGTGATCCGCTTGGTCGTTTGCCACCTTTTTCCAACTCTTTGTTACACAGACTTAATAAGAATAGATAGTAGCCGGCGTTAAGGAGTTCAATTTTTTATTCACTTATACGCCCAGTGTAATCGTTTTCATTTTACCTTATGTGATATCGAGTGTCAAGTGAGCATCGACTCTCAGCATCCGTTCTCGATTGCTTTCGACTAGGATCTAAAGTTGCGGCTCGGGCACAATGCAGTCGGTGCTTCGTTTGTAAACGCGATACTTCCGTCGGATCAAAGACTTCTCGCATGTGATTGCGGCCCCTTTACTTTAATCAAATGGCTGCGACAAAGGATTGAATGGAACGATCCTCGATTTCGTACGAGCTATCGGTATTGGCTGCAAAATTCCTTTTTCGGAACTGTCGGCATTTTTTAGCAATCATAGCAAGGAATACGAACATTTTTTTACACACCCTCGAGTCATTGTATGCCTATTCTTGTGGAGTGCCTGTTAAAAAAATTTGTCCCCGACGCGCCGCTCCCACGGCTCGTTGGACTCACAATTATTTTAAGTGGATTTTATGGCAATGCTTGATGATTTTAAGAGCTTTCGAACAAACAATGTGGTTTATTTATGAGAATCGCCAGTGTGTGAACATCGATCTTGCGCACGTAAGAAACGATCGACATAATGACACTTAATTTAATTTAGACTGCAACACATATATCTTTCAAGCTCTTCGCTTCAACGAACCGTAATTACTGCGCAGTGTTCTATTTTAATCGTGCAACCGCTGTTTATCTTTCGGCCGAATTATGATGTTTAAATTGTTGTTTGTATTTGATACGTCATGCATACGTTTAAATTATGAGTAGTTATGCATATTTAATTACATGGTCTTCACTTTAAGGAGATCTTAGTGCAGAGTAGATGGGTCATGACTTTTTGCGTTCTTAAAACTACATGCTATCTGATGTTAGGAGTTCGAATAATCTCAAGTTTATAAGGGAACTTAATGAAATTTGTAGTCACCGTTCACATCGGATATCCGCTTTGCTGGCCACCTAATAAACACCTGTACGAGCGAGTACCAATCAGCGAGTAGTTATACTTCCCGTCTTTCAATATTATTTATTTTTACACGTTCGCATGAGTAGATGCGAGTAGTTTCAGGGACTGTTCAGATTAGCCTAGCGAGTGACCATGTGAAGTTTGGTAGCGATCGGATTAACCTAATTAGTGCCATCCGGGCGAAGCATAATATCATATAATAATCAGTCTAAATACTTCCGCTAGTGGACGTAAGTCTCTTAAAAGGATCTATATACTTAACTTATATATTAAGCAAGTTATTTAAAATGTGCTGTTGACTTTTAAATACATTTTTTTGTTAAGTTAAATACATCTTGTTTTATATGAATGAGGTTCATTTTTATATTCAAATTTGTCAACCAAAATCTGTCAATTTAAAAATATGTTAATTAATTTAGGTAATTACAATAATTAAACAATGTAAATAACTTATTCTAATTTTGTTTAGTATTGTTATTGTATTGTAAAAGGTTATTGCGGTTTGGGCTGTCATCCCAAACTCACCTTTCAAAATTTAATTTCCTGTCAGACAATTCTTGACAAGCGCCAATCTGCAGTCCCGTGGTGCTTAAATTAAAAGATCGAAAATGACTGCTGCGTTTATTTCTCATGAACATGAACATTTAAAATGCTATGTCTATGTATATATGTATGTAATGTCTAATGTCCTAAAGTATATCGATATTATCTTTCCGAGCTTGTGGATATTTTTGTACGTTATCAATATCTTGGTGGTATATTAGAGTGTTAATAATATTAGTAAAAATACAATAACAATAATTGATGGTATATTAAGATAATGTTGCATGATCGAGGCAGTTTGTGTGAAGTTGTAAAATACGCATGTTTGGAGAATCATGATGAAACTTTGGACGGCTCCATCATGATGATGCCTATATCAGTCCAAATGGATGTAAGCCTAACCTAATGCCTTCAACACTATGCGGTCCTCCGCGCACCTCATCTGGCGCCTACTTCTCGTCCGTACCATTTCATCAGTCCATCTAGATTTTCCTCGTCCATCTGACGTCGCTAACTCGACAGATCTTGAATGCCTCGATAGCTGATAATTTATCCAGAAGTTAAATACCATATCAATGTCGATTGTGTTACTATCAAAGCAGCGGTACAGTCTTGGATCACGTAGTAGTGGTAAAATTCGATGGGCTCTATTTACTCTTTAACAGATTGGATAGTCAAAAAATGTATGTTTATTTGCAATATATAGTGTTATGTCTAAGTGACTTATTATGAACCAAATTGAATTAAATCCTGAGAAAGACACTTTTTCATAACTTGATTAATGTTTTTAACAAAAACTCTCAACATACTCAGGCAAACATTTTAAGAAGAGTTTTTATTATATCAAAAGCGTTTTTATTTTCTCCTTTAACGCTTAATCGCCTAAAGTTTCAGTCAATTTAAAAATAACAAAGGGTTTTATAATAGGAATCGTCTTTCGAAGTCGCACGGTTATTGAATAAAAACAGAATGTCGATACCTCAACCTCACCCCTGCTGCTATACGATTTTTATGGTCTGTGAAATGCAGGTATACATTTTACAACTTAACATATGACGTTATATTGTTATGGCTTTTGTTGGGATGTAACATGTGTGCAATGATTAAATCGATTATGAATTGGAGCAATATATCATATTATAAAGTCATAATTTTAACACGTTGTTAACGAATCTATATTCTTTAAATAATTTTGATTAAAGTTTATTTTTATGTTAATTGTTTCTCCGCAAACCATTTTCTTGTTGGCATCACCATTATTATTTGCCTGCGACCATATTAAAACGGTTTTAGCTTATTTTGTCAACATCATGAAGTTTGCCTTTTGAGATTTTCAGGGACATGTTACAATACTGTGAGCGTAATTTAATTTTAGCTCCCATGGAAGAATACTAGCCATATAATGCGTTATAGAAGAAATATATTTATTAATAATCTAATAAGGATCGCTAGAGGGACGGCACCTTGAAGACAATTTCACGCGCGCTTACCAAATGTTTGCCGAGCGATTTGCCGCCGCCGCATCACTCGAGGCGGTCACTTTATTCTTGCCGGATGGACCGTTTCCACTATGAAGGTGTTGCTTGCTTTGTTGGTTAATTTTAATTTATTGTTGTAAAACATATGTATTATAAATTTACGTTGTTTTAATTTATCAAAGTTATGAACATCAATTTGACTAATAAAGTATTTACTCGTCTGGTAGATTAGCGCCTCTTAACTTAGATAGCGTGTGGTTTCGCTCAAGTATGTGAACGATACCATACTACAGTAATTTTAAGACGTTACGATGAATAAATGTAACTACCTACGCTCTTACGAAGGCGATTTTTGTACTGTTCAGAAGAACATAAATTATGCTGAACCCACTTGTTTTCAAAATAAAAATTTCAATTACCTTATTATAAATCCCATAAAACTGACGCCATTCACAAATTGCGTAACATACATACATACATATAACATGTTTATTAAATCATTATCTTGTTATAATACAAGATATGATCATCGTTCATTAGTTGTCAAATATCAGTAGGGTATTCGTTCAATCTGAGCCGTATCAGTACATGCGCTCGGGCCCCTCGACCATTGTTTACATTACGAAAAGCGTGTAGTTATAATTAATCCAGTAAGCTATTCGATGTCTAATTTAAATGAGATTTAGATTAATCAAACGATACAAGCGTCCAACAATAAAACATTTAACAATACATCATCCTGTCAATGTTTCGGGGTCCTTTTTTTTAGCTGGTTAAAATTGAACTATTTGTATTGCTCCGACGCTAGAACGTTATCTACTGGCCGATCTATTTCCCAACCCTTTGCTGTGCCTCCATGCAGCCGTTGCCGGCCCAACTATTACGTATGCTGGAGTCCGTCTCTTATCGCTCGCGGCTCAATCATTTATTAGTTTTAGTACAAAATTTACCCAAACTATTAAAAAAATTAAGCTACTAATTTATAAAGTACGTATTTCTTTACACGATGCCTTTTCTTAAGTAAGTATTATATTAATTATATCACTTATGTCGAAGTTAATATGTATTATTTAATTACGCTACTCATTTTCAATGTATTTGTTTTGTAGTGCATAAACCACACCCCATCGTTTATCTAAGCAGTAGCTTATTTCAAATGATAAACGAGCTCCCAATCGATTTGAATAACAAGCAGGCAGATGCTCTTAATCCTTTTGATTTCATTAAATGCATGCGCCCCTCGACCGCTGTCGGAAATATCGCTCGAGAGCATAATCTCGGTCCAACCTTGCCTGTTCATTATACTTTAACTATATTAAAAAAAATCTCCATTACCTTTCATTTTTTGTTTGAAGCGCCATAGAAATAAAGTGGTAGATTATTTTACCTTATTACGTGACCCGAGAAACATTCAAAAGATTATGATTGTCTTGTGCAATTCAGGGTGACCTTAAAATATTTTATTAAATAAAATGTCTTATTATTCTGCATTCGAGACGCCGTATTCGTCGGACGCTCAGTTCGAAATCACCAAGATCGTTTTTTTTATAAGCACATTCTAATGAATTCCCAGCAGACATTCATCTGAGAGGTTACCAATCGCAGCGTCATTTGTTTAATCATTTCGTTAGGGAGAGGCCAAGTGAAAAATCCGTCTACATTAATCATGTCGCTTCTGAAACATAATTCTGAGCGGTCAAAAAAATTTACATAAATAATTTATACCCAAGAGGCGTTGTGCGTTTCATAAGCTTTAATCCGATCGAAACGTTGTCTTCGATTTTTATATTCCGAACTTTATTTTAATTTTCTAAGCATATATATTACAGGTTGGCTTGTTTATATATTCTAAAGAAATTATTTAACTAAAATTTCAAAAAAAAGAGTATTAGTTTAATTATGTTTATGTTACGTGTGTCATACTCGGTCTGATGATCAGGCAAAGCATTTTAAAATTTGAAGGCTCGTTGCCAATACATAGCTTCTGATTTAGAATTCCACTGACGACTGTACAATGAACAGTGTATGGTGAACTTGTACGTATAAAAGCATATCTGATGGGTCACGACCCATTGATGGCGATAATTTTAGGCATCTGACTGTGATCGATGCGATCGAAAGATCTTTTGAACAGCTCTTTCTGATGGTTAAGATTATTATAATGTAAAAAGATAACTTCTGTTATATGCTGGTGTTATTTGATATTATCTGCCTTTAATCACTGTCTTACGTTGTGTTTCATGTGTCTGCACATGACGATAGTTTTACTGTAGTAATACACGCATTGAAAGCCGACGATTTGATAATGGAACATTTTATTTATTGTAAGGTTTTTATGCTATTGAGTAACTACAAATAATTTGAATACAGATGCATTTTAACCGAATCCAAAAAAGGACGAGGTTCTCAACTCGCTTGCATTTTTGTACCCTGAGAACTTAAACGATATTTACAAATCGATTTATTAAATTCGTTTCCAGGTTGTCTGCATTTAAATTTTATACCCATGCGATAAGTGGGTTCAGAGGAGGTATTCAGGATTTTCGCCAATCGAAGTAGGGTTTTGTAGTTTTACTGCGTTTAATTTGCTTTTAATAATTATGTTTGTTTTAAGTGCTTCCAGGCATTATATGTCAGCGCACCTGCCATGATGGAAGACTAATTGAATATGGTCAATATGTGTTATATTATCTAATTTAATCAAAAGTAAGATTGTACTTTCGCACCGTCATTGAAATGTTGTCGTATATAATATCTTAGCCTGCTCCTAGCTTTATTTGAGAAGTAGTACCGAGCTGGTAATGTCGCACCTTTTTGTGAGAATACTTTTTAATAAAATGTAAAGTACCAGCAGTAGTCACGCTTGACAAAGGTACTCATTCTTACCTTGCCTAGTAGTCTATATTGCACGGGCAATAACATCGGAGGAAGCAAAATTGTTAGTTTTAAAGTCAAGAAGTACTTGTACTTGTTTTGTTGAAATGTTTTTAATTATTTATTTAGTTATTAGTTATGTCATTCATATACATGAGAATTGTACCACGCGTTGTGCACGTGTTTTATCAATAATATTACTACTGCTGCTCATGGGTGAATCATCATTAGTTCAGAGTATAGTACATCTATACAGATAAATAAAATTGAACTGTCTGTATGTAATATCAAAATTTAATTTCCAGACTCAATACACATGATGTATATATACCGTATATATACCATATATAGGGTATATATACGGTACTTATAACGAAAATGCTATTTTTTAAATTTTTGTCTGTCTGTCCGGTTATTCCGGGTAATCTCCGAAACGACTGAACCGATTTGGATGGGACTTTTACTGGAAGTTTGGTAATAATACAAGGCTTCAAATAGGCTAATTTAATTAAAGCAAAAGTTCCGCGCAAAAAGTTAAAAACCCTCGAAATTGTGAAAAAAAAAACGCGTCGCCATATCGAAGTCGCAAAGTGATTAAAATGTTTTATTTGATTCTATGCGAACAAAGTCGCGGACAACAGCTAGTCTAATATATGAATAAACATAGTAAATTCCCGTTCGAGAAAGCTATATCCTCAGCAATTATTGAAAGCTGTTTGATGAAATAAATATTTGTAACAAAATTACTTCCTACAATATAGTCAATCATTTTAGAAGAAAAAGAAAATTGTTCTGTATAAAAAAATCTAATGTTTAGTGTAGTATCGTAAAATATATCAATTTACTAGTACACATATATGTAACAAAAGGAATCTGTTTATTACGACGCTTGAATTACTTCACTGGTCGGCGCTTCTCCTTCACATTTAACGGTACTTAATGTTAAATAACGCTGTAAATCGAATGTTAATATAAATTACGATACGCTCAAGATATCGATGATGTATGTGAGCCGGGCAAGGAGCTTATTCTCTCGCCTCGTCGTCTCTTTTTAAACGTCAACGCAAGACAAATTATTTTCACTAATCGTACGGCCATTGTCTGCGGCATCGATTTTATAATTCTTCACGAATTAATAAGGTATGGCCACGCCCTGGAGGCGTCAACTGCGTGATTAATGGACTGGTTGTCGGCGACTACCGGCACGATAACACGCTTCTCTAATCCCCCACTATTTCGTACTGTGAACTGAAGATTCATACGTCTAAATCATTGGTATCAAATCCTATGCTTACATGTCGTATATCAAAACAGGTGTTAGCATTAATTATCGACGTTAGTGTTTATAAATCGTGAGTTGAGCTGTTTTATGATTTATTAGGCTGCTGTTTAATAATGTTTGTTTTTGGCCATCATATTTCAAAATTGACTTTTAACTGGTATTGACAATACATTTCAAAGGAAAAATTACGTGAAATTATGCTGCGAACTTATTTAAATGATCTTTTGTAATATCCCTGTTCTTCAAACCAATGCCCACTTTAACGTACCATTTATAGTAATAGTTTTTACGTACACATAAGTCTTCTAATAATGCTAATAAGATACGATTTGATTTTTATATTCCTTTGCATAAAATGTACAATTTAAGATTCAGTTAGCATTAAGTACGCATCACTCACTATTTGATTCTTCATGATAATGAAGTGAATATACGAAATTATGCAACTTCTCAGTACTACAATTCATTTCGTCTACTACTTTACGAGTATCACAAGATGTAGTACGATTATATTATTACAATGGATTCTAATCTATGTCTATATTAAAAATTAACCGTTTACCACGGTTTACAACGCTATGTAGGATTTATGATAGGTTACGATATAAGCGGTGTGTCTAACAAGGCTGCTTCGTATATTATTTCACACTCCCACGTCTGATTTTCTTGATAACTTTGTTCGGAATTTATTCATTCATTATATTTAACAGCTAGCCTCGTGCCGGTGGAATATTTTCAAGCGATCTTTTATCTAATTGATTTCCCTCAACTTTGTACAGATCTCACATTTACCTACCTTATCACTGATGTTTTTCAGTCAGGGTTTAAATAATATCACGCCCGTAACCTAGAAGGCTGGACAGAGATCATGGACTTCCATTTGGCGCGATCCTGGCATCGCTTCTTCTACATTCATACATCTACGCATACATGCTCGTCGGTTATGAGTACTCCTTATATTGGCCTTTTTTACTAAGCCACTAATCTGATCGATTGAAGTTTTCCTAGGGCGTCCCCTTCCAACACTGTCAGTCATACAACACATTTTTGCTACATAAATTTGTTTCGTTATTCTCTCTTCATTCATCCTTTCAACATGCTCGAACCACTGAAGGATACTTTTCTCAATTCTAGTTACATCAACGACTTTTAAGCCACACTTTTCCCTTATAATGGTATTTTTAATTCTATCATTCAATGTCACGCCTAACATACTTCTTAAGGATCGCATCTCAACGGCATTAACTCTACTAGCATGCTTTTCCTGCCAAACCCAGCTCTCACTACCATATACATTAAAGTGGGGACTGACTAGTACAGCATTGTGTATTGCCAGTCGAGCCTTCATAGACACATTCTGACTCCCCACAACTGTACCTATAGCCTCATTCATTTTTTTTCCTTCATTCACTCGTCGTTCAAAATCTTTAACATGCTTACCATCTCTACTAAACATTCACCCCAAATACACGAACTCGTCCACCTGTTCCACTTGTTAACATTTATATCAATTATTGTCTTACTCTGTTCTCTTTCAAACACCATTACTTTCGTCTTATCTTCATTCATCTTCATACTTTTACCTTCTAATGAATCATTCACTACATTCAGCATAAATTGTAAGTCTTCCGCCGATGAGGCAAACACGATCTGGTCATCGGCGTACACGACACATTTTACAACTCGCTCACCCATTCTTAATCCACACTCTTCGTCTTTTCAGCGTCTATAGTCAGCATAATACTTGTTACAATGTATTATGATTGTAACGTTAAATCCTTGTGTTAAACATTAATCATGCCTTTATTTTATGATATTAGGTCCTGCTCGAGAGGTGTTACGATTAATTGATGTAACGAAATTGTAGTTCATTGATACATTTTAATTTTTTTTGATTCGTTTACAGGGATATTACGAAACGGTTAATTTATCGACGTAAAAACTGGTAAGTAGAATGTTCAATAAAAAAATATTTAATTATAAGTTTTTGTTTGTTATGACATACTACGGAATAAGTTTAAACGGTGTTAGACTTATTCCGTACGCAAATTTTTATAAAGATAAATTCACTATAAAAGTTGCCCCTTAATACAGCAACAACGTACATACGTATCTGTAGCTTAGCTCCGGCTTGTCTGCAGTTATTGGGAGTCGAGATCTCGGCGAATCTTCACTTCGGGCGGTTCATCGAATCTAAAGCGAAGGTAGCTGCTACCTTAGGCGGCGGTACTTCACACCGGGACAGCTTTTGAATTTATATAAAGCACAGATCCAACCGTATATGGAGTACTGCTGCCATATCTGGGCAGGCGCAGCCAAATACCAACTCGCGGCATTAGATTCGGTGGGGAGACGGGCCAGGAGGCTGATCGATGACCAAGACCTTAATTTGACCAGTCTTGAGCACAGACGCAAAGTCGCTAGCCTCTCGGTGTTTTACAGATTGCATGTTGGGGAGTATGCCCAGGAATTACACGAATTAATTCCTCCCTCTCCATTTTGCCATCAGACGTTAAGACATACGGCAGGTCTCCATCCTTTCATAATAGTGATACCGTGCGTTCGAATGAAGCGATTCGAATCTTCGTTCCTCGTGCGAATGGTAAACGATTGGAATAAGTTGCCAGCGTCAGTATTTCCGTCCGATTATGACGTTGGTACCTTCAAGAGAAGAGTGAATAGGCTGTTTCTAAACTAGTGCGTACCATCTTTAAACCACATCACCACTTAACCAGGTGGGATTGTGGTCAAGCGCTAGTTTAATCTTTATAAAATAAACAATCAAAAATCTGCAGCTTCTTTGGTATTGCGGATATTCGGTCGGATAGACGGTAATCCCATTAGGCGATCCGTCACTCGTTTGCCCCTTAACCCATAAAAATGCATTATTGACTTATTTTCAAACCTTTTTTTCAAAATTTAATATATTTTTTTAAATCTGAAAAAATACACATATTCATTTATCTCTTGGGTTGTGACTTTTTAAAGGCTGCCATATCACTTAACATAAAGTAAAAAATCTGCGTCCCATAAAGTAAAACCAAGACGAATATTAAAATAAAACTGACAAAAAAGGTCTTTTTTAGGTATTTTTTAACCATAATTAACTATTCTTTTACTTTTCTTTTCGTTTTTACGTTGTATGTTTTAACCTTGGATTACCTGTCTAAAATATCCGTCCCGATAATAATCACCATCTTTTCAATAAGCGCAGTTAGTATGAACATCTTTTTGTTTGTTATTGTCTTGTAGAGTTTATCTCAAACAACCGGTCAGTTTCATTTAGTCGGCTCAATATATTTTGCAGCCTATGCATTGTTTACAAAGAAAAGGATTAACTAAGAATTAAGAATGTTTTACAGCCATTGGTACTGTGGTTACTTCAAATAGTTTCTATGGAAACGTTTTTTGATTTTTAGCAGGCAGTAGTATGAAGTGTTTTAAAAATGGTTTTTTTTACTAGTTACCATGTTTATATTTTAAAAAATGGTTATTTATAATAAGCTTTCGTCTACCTGAATTTATTTATATTTTTTACAGTAAAATAGATTTTAAAGCTATTGTTCCTTATCTCTTAATATACTGAAGTACCCGATGAACGATTAACATATGCGAAATAAATCGCCACCACCCTTTTTAGTAAAAAGTACCAAACATTATTTCTTCTAACAACCACACCACGTGACTGTCCGCACCTGCCGCCGGCTGCTACAGCACACGCAACTATAAGTTTAATGACTAACTGACTGCAAATTGTATTTATGACAAGTAGAATAAATTGGTGTTTCGAAAGAATTCGGAAAATTATTCGAAACGTCGGGAACAAAAATATTAAATAAAAGCGATAAAATTAAGAAATAATAAAATGTAATTACATATGAAAGGTTTTAGCAAAAACAACTCCGGATTGAATTTTATATGATTTATTAAGAACATAACAATACACTCACTTCGCGAAAATAAAAAGAAAAGAGGATGTAATAAGCACAGATTATGCAACAAAAAATGATATAGATAAATCGATACCAATCATAGACTATATACAAATTGTTCCGTTTACACAAATTCTAACAACATACAACATCATTTATGCTAGTAAACGATTATCGTGTGGTTTATAATATAAGTAAGTTCTTGAATTATTTGTCTGGGACAAATAATTATTTAAGTCAATCCATATTTTTCATAGTTATATGTTGTGAATATTTAAAAGTATAACAGCAACAGTTAAAATGCGGCTTATGTTAATGCGAAATACGTCGAGTAAATCCTTAGGCATGAGCATATCTATCCCCTAATATGTCACAGAATAATTTTATTCAATGATTAATTTTATTTATTTAACACTCTTAGAAATAAATTTCCGAATTCTAAAATTCCTTTATTAATTTAACGAATGATAATAAGTTATTTAATAAGTCACCTTTGAAAATTATTGCACTTATTCGCCTCGTGGCTTAATGAGAACACCCACACTGAATTACTGCGCGCATTCGGAAACGCGATCTAACGGCACGCAACTTTAGTTCCGCCAATTTCTCCTAAGCTTTCAACGATATTGTACGTCTATAAACATACGTTTCTATTGTTCACTTCACCTACGTTGTTGTAAATTGCTTTTGTCTTTTGTTTTGATTACATAGCTTTTTAGTATAGCAAGCGGGGCTAGATTGCTAAGCTGTTTATTATCAAATGTTCTGATTATTGATGTTGATTCCTTGTAAACAACGATATGTTTATAGTAACTAATATTTTGTAATTATAAAACATGAGTGTGACTTGAAGTGATATTTTATTACTCATTACAATTTATTCAAAATAAGGTATTAAGTTAAATTCATATAACCTTTAATCAAAACTTTATCTTTTCTCATCGCTACAAAAATAATAACAAAATGTCGAAAGTCGAAACATGAAAGTTGGCGTTCTTTAAAATAGCGATGCATAAAATCGAGTTTTTACGGTCCGAAATAGCAAGATATTCAAAAGCACTAACCCGAAAATGGCAGCTGGCATTCCATACACGAACAAACTTTAGTTTTATAAAAAAAATCCGTTGCTACAGTATTAATAACTACAATCATTTAATAAATTATTGAGCACGTAGTTTATACGTTTTATATATGTACAATATTTGTGATTTCTTGCCAAATATTTGGGAACATTACAATTAAAAGGACCTTAATTTTTATTTATTATAAAGGAATTAAATATTACTGTAATATTTAAAACAAATCTATTATTATTTCTTTGTTGCATTGTCACTGTAAAGTTGTAGGCGACTAACATGCAGCGGGATGGACCGACATATTTCTTACGTTGACATATTCGATGTAACCTGGTATCTCGAAGTAAGTGCGATAGTTCATGTACAATTATTTAATGCATAATTCATAATTTAAACTATTTTGTCGAACCAGTTTGTCCGTTACTGTTTTAAAAAGGAGAACAATGTGCATACTTAAAATATCGTACATAAAAAGATTTGTATGTTGAGTATTTATGCAAAAGTTTTAGCTTGAAAACTATCAAACGGCTATTTTACAAGAGCTACCTTTTATGAAGACAAAAGATCCATAGAAGGCACAGAATCTGACCTAAATCCATGTAACATGCAAGCCTATCATGATGTCTACGTGTACTCGATTTGTCAAATCCGGTTGGTTTATGCGCAATTGTCGTAAAAGATAAATTATTCCTCGTTGCTGCATCTTCATGGTCCTTCCACCGACCCGCACTAGGCCAGCATGGTGGATTACGGCCCCTTCCCTTTTTCCCTCTCGGAGACGAGTCCTGTATCCCTGCATTATTACCTACAATTTTAAAAAATATAAAAAAAAAAACTAGTTATTAGTATTAATTTTCCCCAACTCCACGACTAGTGCGTATTTTGCTTGTGGGCGTGTAAAAATAGAAATATTGTTAAAATGTTAGTTTCATAATGACTATGATATTTGCCTTTGAACCTCTACACCTGAACTAACAACGTTTTTATAGACCTATAGAAATTGATGGAACGTAATTCCCTTACAAATAGAGGCACGTAAATGTAACAAAACTTCCGAATTCGAAGCTACCGTCCCATTAATAACAAATGGGCAACATGCGCCATATCCAGCCAACAGCAGATCGGTAGCTTACGATAGACTCTAGACGCGTAGTCATTGAGGAACTCGAATAAAATTGACTAAATCTTACAAAGCTCATTCAAACGAAGAAAGAATTTTGTTACATTTCGATAGTAAAATATAATATAATAATATGTTATGTATAAAATCTTACAAATTTAAAAATTGTTGAATCGTGGTCCAGCTAGAAATAGGTTACTATTGAAATGGGTGGTCTTGATTGTTACAGAATCGTTTTGACACAGACGCAGCGTAGCATAACAGCTTGTAATGCATTCTATGTTTGTGACTAAAAGAGACGTTTCCGTCATCTGGGGCGAGAACTGGTTGTCTATTCAATGCGCTTTGATTTCGATGTCTTTTAATTATATTCGTTATTACTGATACTATGGTATGAATATGACTTAGGCAGTTTGTTTGATTATTGTCCAATATTTCATGTTATAATCGGTAGATTTTTTTTGGATATTAATATCTTTGCAATTTTTTTTTCTTGTATAGTAAAAATATTAGCTTCTTGAAGTAATATACTAATATTTTGTTAAGTCCAACTAAGCTTTTTTTAAAAGCTTGGATTAGCATGTAGTTCATACTCACGGTAATAAATAAAATAAATAAATAGATATGCGCTCACGCCCGTCACCCAGAGGGGTAGACAGAGGTTATGGATTTCCATTTGGCGCGATCCTGGCACACCTCACTCGCTTCTTCTACATTCATACATCTACGCATGCATGCTCGTCGGTTATG
>JWHW01044895.1:256199-271855 GCA_000931545.1 Papilio glaucus
CTTCCCACCCGTTATGAACTTATTATGTATTATATTTAAAATTATGATATTCTTTAAATTCTAAAAAGGACTTTAAAATAATACAAACTATTAATGTATCCTCAGAATTGTACGGATATTGCCATGCCTTTACAAACATGTAGTTTTTGCATGGTCGGCATTCTGATATGACTGTATACATTATTTGTAAAGGCGGTGCGGATTTAGTTTGTATTTACAGTAGTCAATGAATAGGCTAAGAAATGTGTTGTTAGCTTTTCAAAGGAGGCGGTCTATTGAATACGCCAAGATCTTACGAGGTTACAGTAGAATAACTTTCTTGACCATCATCCCTGTTCATTTTAAACTAATGACGTCACTATCCCATGTACGAAGTATGCGGGCCTCGGAATGTTGCATTAACTTTTTCTTAGAGAATGCCAAGTGTTTAAAAGTTGATTGCACGTTTTTTATTTATTTATATGACAAAATGGAAAACAGTGGGGATGCTCTTAGAATTAAATATGTACTCACGATCATAAAATAAAGAATTTATAGGCGTCCTTTGGAATTACCGCGGTCTGTTTTTATGACTTCACGGGGCGTTTATTTAGCCTGGCTCGGTCGTAGCGCGCGCATGCCACATAGCGCCACGCTCCCGTTGTTTCTGTTAGGACAATTTCCGTCATTTGCATGGAGCCCTTTTTATATCCGTATTCTGTATGCTTTAATTACATGATGCATGTTTACGATCGTACACCATGCGGGCCCAATGTGAACGTAGCGACAGGACACCACCGTGACTAACAATTTAATGCGTGTGTACTTTTTATTAAGGACGCGTGAAATTATGATTATCAGCACAAGTTGGTCGAAGTCAATAGAGTTGGTGCGTTAAACTTTTTACTCCCTGCGTAAGCTGGGGCAAGGAGGAATTAACAGTATAACTATAGTATTTCAACACTATCATAACATTTTATTGTTTGAAAGTTATTAATAACTTTAAATATATATATTAGGCACTCTTACGTAAAATGCATATTTATTTCTTTGCATTCATGTAAGCATCTAAAAGGGGGTGTAGACAGCTATCAACACTGGAACGCACTAAGCGTGTTTCTCTTAATCCCTTGAAATCCTAGAAAGATCCTACAAAAGTGGACCACAATATCTCACGATACGTTTTTAGGTAGTACTTTCTTTTATTTAGCGCTCCTGATATGTCCTTAAATTTCCACAAAGTATTTTGTATGTATTATTGTATTAAAACAACGTACAAACGGCGGGCTTATCTGGATGTTTTTCGTCAGATAATAACATGTGGAGTTAATTTTTTTACATTACTCGCATGTCAGATTGTCGTATATGTATTTTAAATAATAAAACCAACTGACAGTGCATTAAAAAGTGTTGCCTAAACGAGCTCAAAATAACTATAGTGTCACTAAAACAATTCTCTTTCCAGTATTAATGTCTTTGAATTAATTGTATATTGAAATATGATATAAATGATAATTTCTTTGGATGATCGTTTGTGTGCGGATAGCGGCAGCGCGGCGCTTGCGAGGCTTCATTGTGCCCGATTCGACATGGTTTTTGTGCGTCGGCGCATACGGCTATGTCGTTTATGACGGTGCCTGTCAGGTTAGGTTAGGTCACGTCGCAACTTTAATGCCTGTGTGCTAATATGTTTGTTTTTCACTGTCCCTGTTCGAAATACGTTTTCAAGATAGTTGACATTTAATGACGAATAACAAATATATTTTAAATGCAGAAATATTTTGCACAGCTTAATGATGCATTTAAGTGATCAATCGGGATTTATATTTTAAAGTTGTATTGTAAAAATGATTGGAGAGTATGTTATGTTTATATTATAAATTTATTAACAATAATAATCATTAAAAGGTTCTGGAATGACAACCACGTATAGTTTGACGCCGTTTAGATAGATATACCTACCAAAAGATAAACTGACGATACGGTCAAGGTGGTGGGAATAGACCGGCTGAGGGCGGCAAACTCTGATCTTCGTTTTAATCAGATAATGGCTACCGATCGAGCCGAGGCTCGACCCTATCGGGCACCCTCGAACCAGAATGCTAAACGCGTAATGAGTGACAGCCCAAGCCGAGGTCCCCTCTCGCCCTTGAGACCCCTTGAGCCAAGTCACTCCATGGAGCGTCCGTTATAGTGACCTAAGAGCTCGGCGGCCTCCCAATTCGGTGATAATAATAAAGTAACGGCCCGAGCCGAGGCTTCCTCTAAGGAGGGAGCCTCGAGCTAAGGTACTTTTAAAGAGGCTTAGGCTAGGCGCCCTCTGGTGCAGTTGTAAATGCCTCCTCTAGGCAAACAGTGACATTTCAGTCACAAAAAAAATGTGATCTTCGTGACATATCATGGAGGAAGACACATACATACATCCAACAGTGGGACACGCCCACTGTTGACTGATAATGATGATTATTAATATACCGTACCTTCTTTATGAATAAACAACTTCTCATCTAATATACCTAATCTTAGGAAGTTTTGTTAAGACGTACCTTGAATTTTAACCTTAGGTTACAGTAATTTTCTGTAATATCAACTCATATACACATGCACTCTATATCGAACTATAAGATTACCTCAGGTCTCAGGAATCGCCTCTTGGGATTGGGAATTACGAGCCTACAAGTATATGATGCGGGCTGCCTACGCCTTCACTCAATGCGCGTCCGACGAACGTGACTCGTGGGCCTTATTATAATCACAGATGAGCGATTGTTGTGCCCATAAAATGTATAATTTATAAAATCAGAACATAGAATAACTTGTAATGTGTTTGTTTTTTTAGCGTGAAAGTTGAATAAAATTTTCTATGTTCCCTGTTACGGAGGGAATAAAAAGGGAGCAGAGATAATAGGTAATTCAAATGATCTGTAATACTGCTAACATCTATCGGTGTTAAGAAGTTCTTCCTAACATATTTTACTCTAATGTGATAGTCAGAGATAGAGAAAACCCTAGGCACTTAAAGACATACAGAACATATTTAAATTTGAATACGTATATGTATGTTTTTATCTAACCTAACCTAACATATTTTACTCTAATGTGATAGTCAGAGATAGAGAAAACCCTAGGCACTTAAAGACACAGAACATATTTCAATTTGAATACGTATATGTATGTTTTATCCATTCACGTTTCATGCATAAATCAAGATTATTTATCCAAATTTAATACCATCTTACTCAAGGAGCTTCGTCTCTGTACTTTTTTCCGTTTAGATAAAAAGTTTGTGTGGGTGTCCATGTAAAAATGTTTTTGAAACATTGGAAGAATTGTCTATAATTTCCTCGCTTATTTAATCAAGGATACGGTTTGTTTTATAGCAAGCAATAATTAACATGAAAGAATCAAGAAGGTGCGAGTTGTGATTAGTTAGTGTCTACGAAGACGTATCTACCACAGGTGACGGCGTGACATTTCTTGTTGTGGTTTTATGGTCACCATAAACCGACCATTACTATTCACACTGTTCTAATAAGATTTTTATACCCACCATCTATTAATTGTGATGGTAGTTATGTTACTGGATAATAAATTCGAATGGTTTATCGCTTTTAAAATTCGTCAATAAATTATGCTTGTCCGATTTCAAAGTTTTAGATGCATAAAGATTATTTTCGGCCGAACTTTAGTCATGTTGGAAACCAAACTTGAATGACCATAAATGTTTCAATATATTTTTAATACTACTTTTCTATCTTGGTGGTCAACCTACTAGCGCAACTTGTAATATTCAGACATTCACGGTATTGCAATGGCGCGTTAAGTTATTACATTAGTTTGAATAGTTTATAGTGCCTTTCAAACCGGGATGCAATAATTTTTACAAAACTTTATACTAAAGACATTATAAGTATCGTAATTATAACCATAATACAAATCGAATTAGTTTTCGATGCATAGGTACAGATGCCGCCGCCGAATTTCGAGATGGGCTCATTATATGAATTTTAACCTAATACATTTATTTTAAAAAATTAATTGCACATCTGCTTTCTTCTAACAATAGAATACAATGCAATTTACTATAAAATTGTTTTGAAACCGTCTAAAACAAACCATTTTCACCTTTAGTCTATTAGGAGCGCTACAAAAAAGCTACTACCTGCGGCCGCCGGCCATACCTCAATGCGAGAAATTCAAGTTGCAATTTGGCGTCCATTGTGCGGGAACAAAGGCGTGTGATGCGTTAATAACACAGGTGCATGGCGTCCAAAGTTTGGGCAAGCGGCGCTGCGGGATCGGAACGTTACGTGACCGGTTTTATTTCATGCTATTCCCGCTGTTGATAGCGTTCGTTTTGTATAATTGCCGTTAAAGTCGGAAACTATTTTGGGGCGTGTTTTTGGGGTCTTTTTGCACCATTGTCCGTGGGATATTGGATTAGCTGACGTCCGAATCCCGCGTTTCATTAATTCGAATCTAATTAGTGTTACGAAACGGACGGGCGGATTTTCGTGGAGCGTTTTGTTGCTGTCGGCCGAAATGATTCCACATTACTGAGCAGATGTTAATTCAAATAAATGACGTTGCACAAATTCAGCGTGCGGCTTTTCTAATTATGCAGCAGCATTCAACATACATACATGATTGTATGACTTATTATAGCTGTCGATTTATTTTTAAGGATATTGTTAGGATGTTTTTTTGCTAAAGTAGTTAATGTAAATTTAAATGTTCTTATGACTTTATTTAAAAATGAGTGTATTTTATTAGAGCTGTTTTTTACTATATTGAAGACATTGAACTTTCTTTTTATGTCACTCAACGGTACTCTGAGGTCCGAGCACTTCGATTGGTCGCTACCCTAAATTTTGTAATACTAAATCTTGCGCAAACATCGTTATCCGCTTTCTAAATATCATAAGAACCTGGGAACCTGTTATCAAACACTGAGCACAAATTTTATCCCAGGATTCTTTGTAAGTCTTAAGCCCCAACTATCAAAAAGTAAGTCGGATGCTTAATTGTTTTTTTTATTATTGCACTAATACACTTTATTGGTTTTGTATACTTGATTAAATAACGAACAGCATTAGCTTTGTTAACAGCCCAATGAATTTAAACAAACTGAATTGCATGTAAGACGTAGCCATCTACAATCAAAATATTAAAGTAGCAAATTTTTAAGAATGTCAAATTACGTTACTTCAAAATAAATAACTATTACTCATTGCACGCATTTTTTGCAACTGAATGCAAAACATATAGTCATACTAACAGAACCGAAGATAAGATAATCATAATGACAGTGCAGGAGACAATGGCATGTTAAAAGAAGTAAAAAAAAATATTTCTAAAGTTTTGTCGTATTTTTTAAAAATGACCTGCGCTTGATACATTACATTTTTATCCCTATTTAACTTATCTTTGCAAATTATTGAGTTATTTAAAAAGTATTTTAATGTGAAGAATATGAAACCATTTTTCCTGGAATCGGAAGTATCGACCGTATTTAAACTTTGACACCCGAGGCTGTTTGTAACTTCGACGGCTCTTATCTTGCGCATATATAAATTACGGTTTCGAATAAATTTTCTAATGAGAATATCTGTTACGTAATTATAAAGAGTGCTACAGCAATATGACTTATACGACTGCTGTTGCTAATCGGCTGTGATGATCTCTTAACCTCTGCCAATAGACTTGATATTTTAAAACGTTTACTCCATACATTATCGGCATAAACATTAGTTATCACGAGGCTCATATAAACTTATGTCTATCCTCAATATGTTATTAATACGCGACGATAGACGAACCAAAAACATTTTAGGTAGAAGTAAATGATATTTTAACAAACCCGTATTCTATCAGTGAAAGGGATACTAGTTAAGCTTAAGGTTTTAGTTATGATTCCCATTCGAGTTAAATGTTTGTTTTCGTCTGTCATTTCTCGAAGCACTGTGATAGGTTTCGCTATGGTCCTAATAGGCGCTATTTGTATCCTTGTTTATTCTTGTTGCTTTGACAGTGTATATAAATAGTTGTTAGTTTTTTAGTCCTTGGCAATCATATAAGAGGAACATGTTATCCAGACTCATTAAAATATTAAGTTCATTTAACTTCAATTAAATTATAAAAAAATAAGTATAGTGTATGACGATGCTAAAAGTAATCATAAAATTAAATTGTATGAATGTGATTTAAATTAAGAAAGAAAACTATCAAGCGTATCTAAACTTCACTGTCGTACTCAATATTACCAGGGTATATTTTGTTAGGACGTGTCCACTAGAGGTGCAGAATTCTAATGGTCGATTGGTGTCAGCCAGGCGCCTTTTTTTACTCTTGACGTGGGGGGTGTCGTCAAGTGGCAGTCGATGCAATAATTAATGTCAGCTCGGTGTGGCCTGTTCAACGTCACACTGTTTTGGTAACAAATTGTAATGAATCACTTTAGTGGACCTCACACTTTGAATGCGTTTAGTTGAGTCATCAAACCGGCTCCCAAATAATGATTGTTTCTGCGCTTTAGAATTAAAATCCGACCGCTTTGAGTACACAGCTTTTATTGATTTTGTACCCAACAACGTTTGTTTCATACTACTTAGTGACAGGAATGCACCTATATAAATACCTCTGTAATACTTGGCTCCTACAGCATCTCTACATTACGCTTTTTTTTATATGAGAAGGGGGCAAACGAGCAGCGGGAACACCAAGGTGCTCAATGTCGCCCATGGACACTGAGGAATGCCAGCCATCCAGGTGGTGTGGATGGTACCTGGCGGTCTATCGTGTCGTCCGATGACGAAACTCGGCGGCAGGAATCGTTCCAAACAGTTCTTCGGAACACTCCCCGTGGTATATACGATAAAAAACGCAGAGGGAACTGACATCTCTCCGCAAGGCCAGAGTATCAAGCCGATCGGTAAGAGCTCGGTCGTTAATGATTCGAGTCGCTCTCCGTTGTATGCGGTCAAATGGAAGAAGCTGGTATTGGGGTGCTCCCGCCCAGAGACGCGAGCAGTATTGCATGTGGGGCCGAACTTGCGCCTTGTATAATTGAAGGCGGTGGCCCGGCTGGAAATACTGCTTCGCTCTACTGAGTACACCCAGCTTTTTAGAGGCCAACTTGGCCTTACGTGATCAGTTACGCGTATTCTCAATATCGCTATGTAAAATCATTTTCTTAACATTCATCTTATTTAAAGTCAATTATATAGACGTGCACACTGATTTTACTTACATTTAATAAATTCTTAATTGTTAAACTTTACCTATTACTTTAATAATATGTCTATACTTTAAGTGTAAATACATTCTTCATTTGTAAAATTTCAATGAGCTTGTTTAAGAAGGCGAAGGTGCTATCGAGAATTTATTTAACAGAAAGTATCATTTTTCTATTGTCTCAATAAATATATACGTTGCGTCCTTTCTCGGCCGCTATTTTGTGTGTTTGTTTTTATACTTTTGTACCGTCATTATGTAAGAATAGTATGGATGGATCATCTAAATATGTGATGTAACACATATTTTATCTCAGAATAACAAAATGTCACTACACTCTACTACACGCTCCTTCAGACAAGGTTTTAATAAATGTAAAATCTGACTATGGAAAAAAACGTTTCGATTTCGCTAATCCTTTTGTTGACAACATTATCACTTACTACAATTAGATTTTTTTTTCTTGGTATTATAAAACAAGACGTGTGTCTTAATACCTAGAAAAAAATTGGATGCATATCATTTAAACAAATTAGATCGTTGAAAATAATTGGATTGACCTCATATCTAATTCAAATATAATTCAAAAATCTTTTACTAAAAAATAAAAAAAGTAAAACTTCATTTACGCATTTGTAGTAATTTGCGTCTATTGTTGGCTAATTAATATTTAAACGTATCTCTGACCCCTAGCATTTCTACAAATACAATTTCTTAGGACAAGCCGCAATGTACCGTAAAACCGAAAAGGACATTAGTGTCATATTTCTATTGTTTCGTGTTAATTTTTTGTGCTGCGCCGGTCGAGTGTGTGTCATCTGTCTCAATTGTCTAATAGCTTTCTCATGCTCGACCGTGCTTAAAGAATCACATTCACTGAGAATAAAATGTCCTTTCCTTGTTCACAGTTGCAGTAACTGTTCTCTGTTGCCGAAACATATTCACGAGTATGACTAATTGTCGTAAACTAGCAACGGCTGCACGTGCTTACCTTTTGTTCTAATGTTAAGCTTGCATTTGTATTTCACAAAGGTCCTTTGTGTAATGGATGGAATGAGCTCTACAATATCACTAGGAGATATCTGTATCCATCGTAGATTTTTTGTTATGGCCATAAAAAAATTCGCACCCCAACTGTTGCTCACTCTGTTTCTCAAAATGTTTCCTATTATTTATTTTTATTACTATATATTTCTACTGAAAGGACATTTAGTAAAGAAATAAGCTCCCACGTCTTTTAACCTAATAATTGATAGCAATAGTATTTTTTTTTTCGCTTTTAACGGTTATGCCACGGGGTCGTTTGAAACAGTAACGCTATAGTTTTTACTAATTGACTGCTTCTGATTTTTTTTTTATGGAACAAGGTGGCAAACGAGCAAGCAGATCACCTGATGTTAAGTGAGCGCTACCCATAGACATCTGCAACAAGCAAATGTATTGCAGATGCGTCGCCTACCTTTAATGGATAGAGGTGGGCATATACAGGAATAAGGATATTTCCTTTTCCCCGTTAACCCCTCCCCGTCCAATCCTCTTCCCGTTCCCATCCTATCCTTATGAGGAAAGGGTGGGAAGGGGAAGAGGACTGAAATTAGGCCTCCGGCACCTCACTCGTCAGACGAAACGCAGAATACTTCTGCTTCACGCCTGTTTTCTGTGAGGTCGTGGTATTTCACCGGTCGAGCCGGCCCATTCGTGCAACAGATGTTGTTGTTGCGGGCTCTACCATTGTATGCTTGTGATTATTGTTTGAAAATAATTTACTAAATGCACTAGTTGGCCTGGCAAACTTTGTTCCGCCCTATAATTAATTGATGGTTCACCTTCTTGGCCTTCTTGGTTGACCTTCTTGGCGATAATGGCTTACAAATAACAGATACATATATGCTGTCACCGGCTTTTTTGTACGACTACTTAGGTAAACATTTCCAATATACATTATATACGTGTAACTCTAAAGTTTTATGCGGTGTACATCATTATAGCTCGCATATGGCGAAATTTTTTTCATTCTTACTTAACACTTATCGTTTTATTTTGGACAATTCAAATAATATCTTTATAAATTATAGCGTGTGTGTTGTTCTGATGTTATAAGTTATAATATTGTAAAGTTTCATTAAAATCCATTCAGTAATTTTTGCGTGAAAGTGTAACAAATATCCATACATATAAACTTTCGCATTTATAATATTAGTAGAATTTAGAAGCCATCGAGAGTAGCCTACTGTAATGTTTTTCACAAATCATTGTCTCCCTTTGTATTTCCCAGCTAGTGGTTTACTTGCCATTGTCTTTTTTTTTAAACATTTGTTCTACGCCTTCTTTTCGGTTTGATGTATGTATTTTCGGAGAAGTAGTTGCTGGTAACCTTATTGACGGTTCTTACAGCTTCATCGAATACAGGGCTCGCGATCCGAGTGATCTTGAGCTAAAAAATAAAAATTCTAGGTCCCTAATGTAATCTTGGGGCCTAGTTGCTGGATTGGCCAGCTATCGGTGTAAGTGTTTTGTCTTCTCAGCTTGAACGTGTTACCGTCGAAGACTATAATGACGTCTACTACTGGGTAGGGGTTTTGTCTACGTGATCGTCGAGAGAAGGAGCGTACCAGTCCCCCGACGGTCGTCAACTGTAATTATCGAATGACTGGGGGCGGTGAGGACCGCCCTTTACCGCGGGTGCGATTTGTGTTCGCGATGCCTGTCTGTCGGTCTACTCGAAGGCGAGGACGGTGGGTGTTTTGTCCTGTCTGTATTGTGGTTTGAGTGTCCTCCTGATCGTGGTGGATCAGTAGGACGTGTCTGGGTCTGCGTTTGGCGACTGTAGCATCAGGATTTGGGACGTTTCGGTTTGACTTTGGATGTTCTTTCTATGAAGTTTCTAAAAAAAATTGACAATAACCTTGCATAACGGTAGTCTCCGACAAAAAATGTTATAGGGACAAAATAAAAACAATATTTATATTATACTGTTTGACGTAAAATTCACACAACTTCAAGTATTTTTTTTAAATTTTGAACGTAATATAATCATTTAAGAGTCAGCTTCTAATGATGTGTCTTAAAATATCCAGATTAAAAGGATTGTTTGTTTAGAACCTTCTATCTAAAGTTACTATTAATAACAGTTTCCTCGAAACAATTATTCGGATATTTAACAACAAAAAATTTTATCGACTAGATTTATTATATTTGGGGAGGGTTTATCTCTAGTTCGATTGCTAGAGACCGGAACGGCGGCCGGAACATTAGGCGTCTAGCGCCAGGTAGAATCGGACTTTTATCAGGCCTTTGCGTTTTTTGTCGTTTCTTTTGTTATAATTCGAATCCCTTGGATGTATTAATTTCGTGTAGGTCTGCCGAAGCGGTCATTACTCGAAACTCGGGGGCGTTTTGCGTTCGGGTGCCTAGTTATTATGGACATTCTATTAGAATAACGTTCATGTTATTAACGAAATGAGGTGTATCCCTAAATATTTTATAATGACGGATTCGAAATTAGATCGCTTATATTGATGTTAGTGTAGCCATTTGTAATGATGCACCTTATAAACGTTTCAGTTGGTAAATTATAGGGGCCATCTTTATGTAAACTATGGCGACAATCATGACGCACCCGGTTAATTATCAAGTTATCAGTCACCTCTTATTACTAGTTTGACCAAAAGTAATCGTGTTACGAAATTTTAAACGAGCTGTTATCTTTTTGCTCCGAAAAAATTCAACAATTTCGTAGTTTAATTAAGTTAAATATAAGAGCATTACTCAAAAAAATGCAAAACAAAGCCGACTCAAATTATGAGTTTTCTGTGATGATTTTTTTCAAAAGACAAACCGGACGTTACTCTGAGGACATATAGTCATAACAAATAACTTCCAATTCTTTTGGGACTTTGAAGGCATGTCGCGGGCATTGTTGGGCGCAACGTTTCGTTTAGAGGCGGAAATGAGAAGGAATTTCCCAAAGACTCCTCCTTGGGAATCCTAATATTATTTGTCAAAGGAACGCGTTGTTTCCACAATAGGTCGACGCTGCGGCACCACGCCCCGGAAAGAATCAATTATTGCGTCCCCTGTCCGAAAACGCGTCAAATGGGCGAAATGTTTGTTTAATAACATTTCGTCTTTTCTATAAGTTATAGTAAAATATTGACCTATTCTTTCTATTATTCTATACTTGCTTTTTTTTCTCTTGAAGTTTTATCGTCTTCTATTTGACTATTATGTTACAAATGCCGTTTTTGTATTTTTTAAGGCTGACATTATCTATTTATTTTGCTTCCTGTAAAATAAATCTCACATATAATTTAGTTTATTAAAAAATAAATTTGACATTTTTATAGGCCACGTGGTATATCTTGATTAAAGTCCCTTCTTTCAAATAAGAGATACGTTTTCTTGAAAGAGCGACTATCTATACAATGCTACCCAGGAATTCAAAATTCGTAGTCTAGCGCAGTACAGATACCGTTCTATATCACTTTCGGGTATAAGATGGTATGCCTTATTGAATCAGTAACTTTTTCACTTACATCATGACGATAGCATTTTTTAATAATAGTAATCTAAATTGCTTATCCTACATTGGATTCATTTTATTTTATTTAGCTTTACTTTCCAACTATTAGAACTCCCCTCATACAAAACACAACCTCCGCTGGATTGTTTTTCTTTTTGTAAGGTAATTCTGCATTTAAATCAATTTCTATTCTCAGCGATACAAGGACCTTTCTCACAATTATCTATATTTAATTCACGGTACGTATTGGAATATTCTTGTAACCTCCCAGGATAATATCCGTGACATATTTACGTATATTCTCGCCGCACGGTAGCTGCATCCAACGTTGATTATCTAATTCCTATGCCGTTCTTGTACCTCTGAATTATACTTTGAATAAGTCTTTAAGCTTCTTATTTTTGTTTGTTTAAGTTCGGTCACACTAATAATTGACCTTTTAAAAATCATTCAATGTTTCCTTTTGCTTATAAATAAACTCTAAATAACGACAACTTTAAAATGTTAGAAACGTAGGAAAGGACGTAATTATTTTTGAATAAAATACCGACATAAATTCTACCTTCAATTAATCTATAAATTATTTCTAAACATTGTTGTCTTACCGTAAGATCTGGAAATATATCTTAGGATATCACTTTCATAGACTACAAGCTAATACATAAAACATAATAAATAACAAATACTTCCGAATAATGCATATTTACATGTTAAGTGATCATCGTCGTACGTCATTTTCATCCATCTTTCTCATAGGAGTTCTAGATATTCATGGACCAGAGTGTGCTGCCATCAACCTAAATGTATGGAGAGTTTGAAGTAAATGTATACATATACATAAAAATTACTTTTTTTCAAGAAGTACTGGTTACGTATTCCAATAACTTGTTATAGTAAAGAAGGGACATAATGTAAGTTTTAGTTGATCGTATTATACCTAAAGTTCAGTCATACTTTCTTAATCGCGTTTACTATCCATTTTAATCCATAATATAGTTAATGATATGCCACAAACTCTAGTCGCAGCACCGAGCGATCCCTTCATAAAAGCGATTTTATAGCCGTTTCCTCTGCAGCTTCGTTTGCATTCATGCCGAGAACGTCCAAATCATTAAAGCTTATGTTTGTTGATTTTTTTGTTCCTTATTGTTTGCTTTATGATAATAGGTGTTCGTTTCGTCGCGCTGGAGCGCGGGAGCGACGCGGTGTGAAACTTAACACCTCCATTCACGTTCATTTTATTAAGCCAGTTGATTTAGCGAGCCAATGTCGTTTTTAATAGATTGCGTTGAAATTTGCCTTTTACAACCGCATCCACTTGACGAATTCGCTTTATAGCTAGTCATGGTAATGAGTACACCCTGGGATAGTTTTAAATCAAAATCAATATCTTGCAGCGTTCGTGGATTTATCTATTAAGTGATAAGAGTATGCTTAATTAGAAAGTAAGCAATCAAAATGATCCTTAATATTATGACAATTTCACAAATCGAAAGAGCATTTGGCTATCATTTTTTTTTAAAGATTTTTCCTGAATCATTAACTACACGGTAGTTGCACATAGTTATGATTTGTAGAGGGTTAATTCACAACATGGACCGACGATCTTTTAGGTTCGGGACTTTACTGACTCCTTTTGGAAAAACATACGTTCAGCAGAAAATGCCCTTTAGTTTAGTATAATGATGATCAAATTACGAAATACGATAACATCTATGCAAATAATATCTTTTGACGTAAGCGACTTTATTCATCAATAGCTTTCCTCAATTTAGCTAGCAGTAATTTTTTTACACACTATTACTAATTTAACGGTGTTTTTGTAGCAGTACTAGCCACATACTCGTGGTACTTATTTTTACTACTAATAATGTCTGGATATTCTCAAATTTGGCCGCTGTCTCTAATATACAAATTTTTATCTTAAATTATCAATCTAAATTTAGAGAGGAGAGATTTTAAATTTATTACACAGTTATACCTTACTAGTGTTCGTGAATTGAAACGGTTCTCATTAATAATAGCGTACGATCGCAACATCACTTGAAACTCGGCGGCAGCGCTAGTAAAATATCAGCCAAGTCAAAAGTGCTCAAAGGGGAAGTATGCCCGAGCTATTATTCCCCATTGTGCCTGACAATAAGAATTAACTAGCGGCCGATCGAAGCGCCGAGTCCGCCAACTTCGCTGACCAATTCGCGCACCGCTCACGTAATAGTTTTGTTGTTATCCCCGTAACCGCTCTTCAGATACGTCTGGGACGATATTAAAAAGATTTGGCAGTGAGCCACGAAGATATTGATCTTTATGCTTGGCCAGACAGCTATAGAGGTTCTCCGAGTGCCATGTCGGTCGGTTTAATGACATCCCATGTTTGTGACTTTTGGATGCCATATGTTATGCGTTTAGCTATAGGCTTCGACAGTAATCGCTGTTAATTTCGTCATTGAGAGATATTTACATTTACGTTTATGTTATGTGTTTCTGTTTGAGGTGAATATGGCCCTCATGCGTGCGTGATGAATAAATTGCATTAATTCAAAGTGAATTTCCGTGTCTTCATCGACTTTATCTCGATGGTCAGTCACAGTCCCATTTATATGCAAACGACGGCAGACTTGTGCGTTAAATTCATTTTAAAGAAATTAACACCCTTTTGAGGAAAATCGTTACAGCTGCGACCTTATCGGAGGATAGCGTGAGCGTATATTGTTTGAAGTTGCATAATTAAGTTAGAATGCGTGAAGGGTGACACCTGCGCTGGTATCGGATGATCTGTGCCGCTACGCGATGTTACCGCCAAAAACAATGAAAATGGCAAAAAGTCGAATGCGGGGCTCGGCCTCGAGTACTAGGGGTGCAGCCCAGGGTAGGCGTGCGGGTCGCGGCGGGGGTCCACAATTTATGATTGCGCCGTGTCAGAGTGTTAATGAACGCAGTCTGTTGCTCTTTATTGAGATAACGCTGGCAATCGATGGCTGCGTCGGCTTCACGTCATAACTTACAGGCCGATCTTGCGTGTCTTTTTATATATCCTTATTTTTGCTGCCTTTTTTCGTTCTATAGGTATAAGATTAATCATTTATTTACTCATGTTCACATTTGTCAGCAAATATATTGTATTTAAAAACTAAATATCAAAATAATTCAAATAGTTCAAAGTTTGTAGAAGTTATAAAAAAGAATCATCTGTTTATTATATTAGATGCTCATATATTTTTCATTTTTTTACAAAACGACTTAGCTTTAATTGCAATTTGAATTTTCTTTTAGTATCCATTTTATTACTTTCATGTAATACATCGAAACCACATTAAATTTAATCACAATCTTTGTTTGCGTTGGGACACGTTTTATTTCACTGGCGATATTTCGAATTGCAATGTGTGTGTCATGTACTGGAAACAGTCGGGCTTGTATCGCTGATCTGATCAAACGATAATATTGTGAGCATGTAATTCACAATCATTCATATCATTCAAGCGACCATATTCCACCACAAAATTTCACCTCGCAACTGCCACGTAAATATAATGTAAACAAATATCTATCGAAATAACTATACTAGTAATATCTATGTAAATATATTGACAAACATTTCATGATTATAAAACAGTATACCTAATAGTAAGTTATCACATAAAAAAACATATATCTATCGATCCTCTATTTACTTATGGACCGCCAGGCAATGCTAGTTATCTTTAATTATTATATATGATGCTAGTTAGCTTAGTTAGTTATAAGAAAATTAGATAAAAATCAATATTTATGTTAAAAAAAAAATAACAAAAGATAAAAGTCATCTTGTTTGTTTCAGGTATAATATTGCTGTTGCGTTAAATACTTTATTATGGAATTATCAGGATGAGGTAAGTTTGTGTTAAATATATGAAATAAGGTTGTGTATTTATAATGACAC
>JWHW01044895.1:276049-292034 GCA_000931545.1 Papilio glaucus
CATGAATCGTTTTTCGAATTTGGATGTTTAATTTTTTTTTAATAATAGGCGTATAGGTAAAAAGTAAAATAAAATTGGGGTTCCTGTCTATCCCAATAAGTTATAAATATTTATGAAATAAATAATAAAACAAATCCTAAAGATAGCGACTTCCGAGATGTTTTCTTTAATTTCGATTTAGGAACCTTTATCATAATAGTTACTTTAGAAAAGTTACATCCACTTTTCTGTATTAAATGAAACCATACTGTAAGTGTCGCATCATACAAATTTAATATGATAAAAGTTCATACATTTCATAGGGTACAGTGTAAAATATTTTATTAACATTCAGGACAAGTCGTCATAAAGTCATAGTCAAGTTTCATAAAGCAACAACTCTCTGGAGCAGCGATGTGACCTAACGAGTAAATTACACGCCTTGGAAGTGTTTGCGGACGCCTCTTTGCTCTGGCTGCCGTCACATACCGTAACGCTATACAGCAACTGAAATGTCATTAATTCCGTACAAAAGTCATATACCTGTAAAGATTATAAAACTCTTAAAATTAAATCTCTTTTTTTTTTAGACTTCATAGAAGTATTGATTTTAATAAAATAAATAAATTTAATTAAATACAATATCAGGTGAATTGCTTGTATATTTGTTCCTTTCTTTGAACGAATTGGTTATTCTTCTTCGCATATTTCGTTACTGAAGGTCGTGCGTGTCTTGAAGTGACTACACACTGACTTGTGAACGAGCTATCGCCACACCGTTCTGTCCTTGACATGTGTCAGGGCAGTCGGGATATCGAGTCCTATTATTGATTGTACATGGTCGGATCAGCGGGTAGGTGGTCGATCGACCCCGTGGTCTTTTGCCTTCGATCTTTCTTATCACAACCAGTTCCAGATTGCCTGGTTGTCTATGTATATAATATGACCAAACTTTGTGATATTGCTAAGATGGGTCCTAAGAAGTGAAAACTGCTGTAAATCCTTCAATGAAATAAGCATTTAGCGCTGTATGCTTTACATGTGCATATGTACATATTAATGTGGAAATGTTTTTGAATTCAAATAAGAATCCATCGAGAGTTCTCATACTCTAGCTTCCAACAGTGTATCATCAGACCCTAAGATCGTGGCCACTATTAACCGATTGCCTCCATTACGATGCATTCCCTTCAACTTAGAAAAAGGCAAGACTCATCTTTAAAAGAAGATGAAGATGATGAGATGAATCTTTTAAAGAAGGCAGAACCGCAGAATCTCCTACATACCGTCCTATATGCCTTTTAGACGACGAAGCTCGTAAACCGCTTAAGACAATAATTGCCGCACGTGTAAATCGGTATCTGTCGTGCGTCGGTCCTGATCTCGTCGATAGCCAGTTCGGTTTCCGACGGGAGCACTCTACGATTGATGCTATTATGCGTGTCCGCTCATTATCGGAGCGAGTTGTGTCCCGGGGAGGAGTGGTGTTGGTCCTAAGTCTGGATATTGTGAACGCCTTTAATTCCTTGCCTTGGGATACAAAAAAGGAGGGACTAGTCTAGCATAATTTCCCCCTTTATTTGCAAAGCGTTATTGGTGAATGACAGACACGTACTCTGCATGGATCGAGACGGTAGGAGGATTCCGCTTCGCACACACTTGCGGAGTACCTGGAGTGGGAACAGGAACGGCACGTCATAATACAGCGGATCGGACAAGACTTATCCTTGCCAGCAATTGTAAGCCAATGTTAAGTGGGGTTTCGAAGTGGAGGGCCGTAACCTTCTTTTGTGAAACCGTTACGGCTAAAAAGGAGGTTGCTGAGTGAACTCGAGAACGGACAGTTTCTCCTCGGAGAAGACGCCGTAAGGGTGCTAGCGCACGAAGGTACGGCCCATCAGCAAACGGTGCTCCCTTACCATAAACGGATACCTCAGGGTCGCGGGCGCACAGGGTAAGTGTCCGGAGCATCCATAGAGCAACCCCGAGAAGATAATGAGTGGAGGTGCTTTTGAGAATGGGCAGCATATTTGTAAAGCGTGCTAGGAACTGCGGTAGGGTTCCGAACGGAGATCCCGTTGCCCCTTGTCAGCGCTCCTGGCGACCACCGTGGGGTCGTCGGTGCAAGCCGATAGGAGAGACATAACTCGTCTCTCCTACACGTTTCCCCCGCATAGAGTCGAGTATGCGTTAGGCATTTCCCCACGATAAAAAAGGCCGTGGCATTGAGCTCAAGATAAATACAGCATTAACATTTTTGCGTTAAAATTTTTGTTCACATGCATGGTTTATTACACGGCTGTTAACATAAGCTGTCCACTCGATCGAGCGGTTTGCGTAATGTTAACGGTTGCACTGTGACTCTCGAGGGTCAGCTGACGGACTCAACACTACAGCAATGTTCCCACGACACAATCGCGTACCACAACGTTGACGCTAGTGACGCATTAAATTGTCGGATTTGTATATAACTGCGAAAGCTCTCAGCGTAAAAGCCGTTTCACTGCTTTCCCGGCGACGCACTCACAAAGGCCTCTCCGCTTTAGAAGTTATCGCGTCACATAATAGAGAATAATATAAAATTATAATTCTTTGAATGTGTCTATTTTATTGTGACATTTTAAACGTTTGCATTTTGATAAATACTTAGGGAATCCTTAAAAGTATTTTGTTTTATGTATGTATGCTTTTATTTTAAATAACTAATTTTGAAAAGATTTGTTTTTTTATGTTGTAATTCTAGTAAAAATGGTTTTTGAATTAGTTTACTTTCAAATAGTAATAAGGTTCTGTCTTTTTACTCTACCTGAGTTAGGTAATGGTATCACAGGCGATTGGTTGCTTATTTTGTTTTTTTTTTAGAAAAAGTTACACGATGGCGATGTGCTAACTTATCACTCATAACCCAATTTAAAAAAAAAGTACCGACAAAAGTGAAGTCACAACGTCGACGCCGCCTCATACATTAATCAACTATTTAAAGGTGACCTAGCCGTAAAAGCTTGGCATCAGAATTATAGGTATTTATGGAGGTTACTTTCGTATCGTATGTTTTTTCGATGTCTAGAAGATTACTACGATGTAAATATTTTCTCCGCTTCATGCATCTAGGTTGCTTGGGCGAATGGTCAGGCTTGTCCGTTCCAGTTGCGAGCTATTCCCTACACCCACATGCTGCATTGTACTTTCAACACGCACATTATTTGTGGCACCTTATTACCACTGCATGTGACTTTAAGGACCAAGAATGTTTCATATATATAAATAAATTTACCAAGTTTGTATGAACATTAAATCTCGTATTGTATGTGGAAAGTGATATTAAAAAAATCTATATCGATCAAGTAGGCGACATATGAAGAGCTGACTTAAATAATATTGCTAAACTAATTTGACAATGTTCAAACACATCTCTATCGCTTAGTTTAGTTTTAGTAGTTTTATTCATATGGAATGTCTCGCGTACTTTTGTCAAAATTTTCCTGCATATTTATTCTCCTGTGTTCTATTTAAAATTGCTTCCCAGCCTTGCCTTTGCCATTACATGTTTATTTTTTTATGATATTCCAAAATGTAAATTCGCTTTTGTGTTGTTCATCAGACAAGAGCACTGCCGCGGGTCTGCGCAGCGGTTCCTTATAAAATTACATTTCAATCACGGCTGGCCGCAGCGCCTTTGCCACGATGATTGCATGTTAACCGTTAAGACGGTAGTTCGCAGAAACGACCGCCGTCGAAACCTTCGTATTGAGATCTATTATCTTAAACGTTTCCCGCTTGTCGTCTTATAATCTATTATTTAAATCAACTTATATCAACTAGAAGTTTTGTTTGTTTATCGTAAAGGTTGTTTATGATGTGCATTTAGCTATTCCTGTTGGTACGTGGTTCGTTCAAAATTGATAGCTTTCGACATTAGCAAAATTTGAGGTCTACTCTTAGAAATCTATCAGATTTAAGACGAGCAAAGATAAAAATTATAAACTAATCAAACTTAATGACATGATGAGCATCCATTTGCAATAAAAAGTAAACCATCTTTGCTGCGCTCCTTTCCTTACAGTTACACACCATTAAAAAATATGTACATGTAATTTATTCGAAAATCGTTTAATGTACTAAATGAACTTTTCATTTTAACATAAACTTATTTTTAAGGAGGACGTAATCTCAGACAACGTACATCAAGCGACTCAATCACTCGGGACTGCCCAAAGTAAGCGAGTTATAACAAGCGAGAGATTGAAATAAGGCGATAAGAGACGAATCAGAAATCTTGCCGAAAATAAGGGGTACGTACCTATTATGAGGCGGTATTTTTGCAAGGGATTCTTTACTTTGATATGGGATCCAATCATTACCAGGGCGCACCAGACTCTCGGTGCCTCGCTTCGAGTTAACTTTTTGTGTGTTATCTGTACTCGATATACACGCTCCGGTATTTCAATATTCATTTTTAAAGCGTTTATGTTTCATTATTAACATATAATATTTAACAAAACTAATTAAAAGTTTGCGTTTAAGGATCAAGAAAATTTCTCCAGTTGATTCAAATGGACTTTTATATTCTTCTTGTCGTCCTTGTCCTTTTTTGCTTTGGTTGAAGTCGTAGTTACTTTATTGTTTCGTGCGTCTTGCGTTGGCTCGTTAACGCGACCTTTCGGTTATTTATTGTATCCTCTTCAGAAAATACAATTTCCAATTCGAATGCTAATAAATTTAAGGCTGCATATATTGGTATTTATTGAAATTACGTTGTATAACTTATTGTATTTAGGTATAAGGTTGAAAATGCTACATTGGTTTGACAAAAAACCGTTTAATAGAACAATGTTAATTGCCAATACTCAATTTATAAAGAAATTTATATTTAGTTTTACTAACATGAAATTTATATACGCCGTTATAATTATATTATTTTTTCTATTTAGTATACTTAGATTGTGTTCTAAAATCTTTGTTTTAAAATTGAGTTATTATTTTATGGAGCCTGCTTACTTTGCAAGACCTTTTTTCCTTGGATTTTAATTTACCCGAGAGTGTTGAGTGCAAACATGTCGAGTTGCGATTGTTCAGAAAAGAAAAATTCACCTGATACAAGATAAGAGCGAGTGCGCGAAATAAATTTATTTATTATCGCCAACCAATTGGTATTTAATTGGCGTGTCAGTAGAGACGCGCCACCGCCTCCCTGCTGCTGCGAAGCGAAGGATTATACTATTTATTATTGGACCGTCGGTTATTATCGTACACCCCATCTATTCTATGGTATATGATAGAATGAACTGTGGGTTTTTTAAGTTCATGATATCGTTTCGAAACAATTTTACGATTTTCGCACCACAGTATCATATTTAATTTAAGCAATAATCAGAATAACTATGTGGCGGATTTATGTACTTCTTTAAATCTGCCTGCTCTTTAAAATGTGCTCTCAAAAGTAGAGGTCAGGCAGCTTAAATTGTTTTCTCATACCATCACGTTAAGGTTGTTCGTACACAGCACTACGCAAGTATCCGATACGAATTTCGGATACTTACGTCGCGAATGACAATGAATAATAATAACACGCGCGTGAGAAATAGTTATTATTTATCTGAATTTAAATAATTTCGGTTTAATGCTACTAGAATGAGAACATGCTGCTAAGCCAGTCACAACACCGGATCTATATATAGGTTTCTTAGTCATTAGCCCTTTAGTTCAAGATTTATTGTTCACCTGTTGTGCCAATTGTTTACATTCGGAAGTCGTCCCTCTCGCCCTTCGACTTGCCCGCTTAAAGAGCTATATTTTACCGAAATTTCTTATTCATTCTTGAGTATGAACAAATTGTTTAATTAAATATCTTTTTAATCGTGTTAATAAGGAACTTAATTATTAATCATAATTAGAGTTACCAACTCTACAACGGAATAATCTATAACGGAAAAAATTAAAAATACGCAAAAGATCGCCATTTTGATGTAAAGGTTTCTGATTAAAAATAAATAATGTGTGTCGTGTTCTTAAGAGCGAGCAAATTGCGTTCAAACATAGATGATAAATACCGGTTTGGCGGCGAGATATTTACCTTGCGTTGTTAAAGAATAAATAGCATCGCTATTTTTTTAAATCGACTCGGCGTATGAGAACTGCTATTAAGGTAAGTATCAAGTTGGCAGTGACGATAATTTGGTAATTGAGACTGTCATAGTCCTTCACTCCGCGCTGTCGGCACCTGCCGATCCGACGAACAGGATAAAAAGTGTTAAGTACAATCACGTCTACAAGTGTTGTAGTACAGAGTTATAAATAAAATAATTTTATTACAAATTCAAAAATAATATAATACATTAGTAATGTGTTATTTGTGCAATGACAGGGTGTGAAACACCTTTGTCACCTTATGGACTCCATTAAGAAACTTAATAAAACGTGTCTGCTTTATAAAACATTAATTAATTTTTTCTCAACTTGCAATCTAGGATGACAATTCTTGTGACAATGTAGGAACTATTCCTATGTACATATATAGTTACCATAATAATTTATGTATTTTATACAGTCATTACATAATATATAGTTTTTCTACAACAGTCAATTCATTTGTATCATAAGCTTTTTATTTTACGATGCAGTTAACCATCCCGCCATGCATCAATACAATCTTACAAGACAATATTACAAGTTCGAATTAATTAGTATCTTATCTTTGATCCACATCATTATCATTACCTATAATTGCATCTCAACATCGGTTGTATAATCGTTCGCTGAATGTTCAGCACCGTATCGGAGGAGTGTTAATTGATACGTGTCGAAATCCACTCCATTCTGTTAACGCCTTTTTCACACGTTTGCGTCGCTGATTTGTTCTTCCTGTTTGTTAAGGTGCAAGTTATGCGACGAGTTTTATCTTCGTTTAGTTATCACGACTCGTAGAATTATATTTTTTAACTTCACATCTGTTCAAATTAACTAGTTTTTTTTACTATTTTAACAATGAATAGACTGCAGGTGTAACTGGTCTAAAAATACTATTTCCATCTGATTTTTAATATTTACAAAAAAAATCAGATGGAAAGAAGAAGATGGAAAAAGAAAATATAGAAGTATGTTACTTTCAAAAATTATTTATTAAAAAAGTCTTGATGTACTACAAATTAAAAACATTTATCTAAATAATGTAACGTGGTGAAGTAAACAATTTATATATATTATACATCATTACTTTAATTTTTGAATACAAATGGAAACAATTTATTGTAACAATTTCCAAACTGACACGATTCAGTTCGAATACGATATAAAATGCAATATTTGGTATTCAATTTTGGTAATAATAAAATATATGTTTATATTATAATCAAAATTTAATATAAGGAAAAACACTAAATTGCTAATAAATTTTCACCCACCAATTGATATACGATTCGCCTGTCGATGTCCGTCCAATGCTGTCGCCCCATGCGTTGAATAAACGGGTCAGAATGTAATTATCCAGTTCTAATAATACACCGCAGCAACTTTTTAAACTGTCAACTCCTTAATCGGAAACAGTGTTAAACCAAGTATCCATAAATAGTGAGAAGACATTCAAGTTTTTCTGGTAACCTTAGCTTATGATTGTGTTTTATAGGTCTACTGTGTTTTTGCATATGCTCATATTTATTTTTCAAGTTATATTAAAACATGGTCATGTCTTACGTATCAACTTTAAAGGGATAGTCAAAAGTAGAAAAAGAAGCAGAAGAAATTTTACCTGTATGTAACAAAATGAAATTCATTGATTCACTTGATTAAATACCTTTAAATAGAAAAAAATGTGTTTTATAGTTCAAAGTTCTTGGAAAATCAAAAGTGAACGATCAAATTTGATTATTACATCGTTTGTAGTTAAAAGGCCTAAAATATTTTATTTAAAAGCTAAAAAGATAATTTTAAAAGTTCAAATGACGTACAAACGCCCTTGCCTCTAGATAACGGTGACTTAAACGCTTTAAAGTAACGGTGCTATGCTCGAAGTGACCTTACTCAGCCTTTGTTACTGTATCACCTGTTATTCCACAACAAGCAGAGCAAGCCTTCGATGCTAAATACTAAAGCAAGCATACTTTAAGTCCTGATGTGTTATGTATGCATCCGAGTTTTCTTGAACTGATTATAACTTTCGCTTGAACTGATTAGTGTTAAGATGGAAAATGTCTATATCAATACCGTCTATATTGTTCATGCTTCTAACAACTCAAATTAAATATTTAGCCGCTAACTAGCAAATTTTTCTATTGAGCTTTTCAGAAATTGGGCGTTAATATGAATGGCCTTTAGTTCTTAGTTTTAGTAGATAAATAATTTAAGTTACTATGAGTGCTCACGTATTTAATTCTTAAGATTATGGCTGCCATCGCTTTTTACGATTGAAGGTTATTATTCACTCGGCATGCGAGAGTTGGCATTTTTTAACGAGTACATTCCTGTTGAAATTTTAAATTGGTACCTACATAGATAGGTCATCGGTGGTTTTTTCACTCATAACACTTAAACTACACGGCGTGCGCCGGCCGGCCGTCGCTCCGACTCGTCCGTGATTTATCTGCCTGCATCTCCGACCTGCGAACAGCTCGTTTATTGCCCGCTCGTTATTTATAATTTATTTTTAACGGTCACTGATTTGTGGGCGCACTACATGGACCCACAACATAGTGTAAGAAACGCGCCTTTGCCAAAAGTTAATCGACAGTTCGTCGGCGACAAATTGCTTACGACCTTTTATGTGGTAGATTTTTATTCAAACAGTTTTTTGTCTCTAAATTTTGGTTCAGTAAAAAATGAAATTGACAATGATGACTTTTCTTTTCATTTCATAAACTTTAACATGGTATTAGTTTCTTGCGAAAAATGGTACGTCTCATTGTTTTAATAATTTCCATATTATTAAAATAAATAAATATAAGCTTATCCCCGTAACCCAGAGGGGTAGGCAGAGATTATGGATTTCTATTTGGCACGATCCTGGCACAGCTCTCTCGCTTCTTCTACATCTAAACATCTACGCATACGGGAACTCCGTATACCGCCCTTTTTTAGTAAGTTATCTGATCGATATAAGTTATCCTTAGACGTCCCTACCACTCACTTTTGCAACATGGATTTGTTTCGTTACTTTCCCTTCATTCATCCTTCCAACATGTCCGAACTACTGAACCTTTTTCAATTTATTAAAACATACGGCGTTATTAAAACGCACTAGCAAACGCGATCTACTGCTAGACGATATACATATACATATATGTAGATGGGATTTACCAAGATGACAATTACCTTTGATCAAAATCCATTTGCCAAATATTAGAACAAAAATATAAGATACTGTTGTTAGTATCACTAACACTAATAATATTATACTAAAATGAGAGCTAAATAATTTTTTGTGGTCCGAGAAGACCGGCTCTATCACTAGTCATATGTAACGAACCAGTTTTCGTTCGCGCGTGGAAGTACTTATGTGTTATAATGAGCATTCTAAAGTTCCGTAACCTCATACGTTCAATATACAATAGCAGATTTATACAATGTGCTTTGAAATGTCTAGATAATTTAGATTCATGTTGAATATAGTGCTTGCTTACAATGTGGTGAACACAATTCAAATTTCAGATGCTATCAATAGGTATTTGGATGATCCCCTGGTATTTGTTACGACCGCCCTTGTTTTTATAACTGCAAGTTCTTTTAGATTATTTGCGATAGTCAACACTTTTTTATGTAGATTTAGCTTGAAGTCGTTATTGAGATTGCTAAACATTTTTTTGTCCACCCAGGACTTTTTGTTGTTTTTGAGTACTAACTAGATGTATAATTTCAGCCTCTTATAAATGATCTCGAGGTCAAAATCGCGACCCACGTGAACACAAAAGTCTGGAGACTTAGTTCTTATTAACACTTCCAATATACAATATGACTTTACACTTTTACCTCGCGACTTAGATGGTTTTCGAGTTCGTAAAATAACTAAATTATATTATAAGATTCTATTCTATTCATTATACCACGTGCAACATTTATAATGCATCTTGATCCAAGATAGCTAGTTAGTCCTTGCATCAAAAAAACGAAACCCATAATATAAAAGACAGGCGTAAAAAGCCAATTGAATAAACCAATATACGCGATCGGACATAATATAAAGAAGCAGCGTAAGCTATCGCCATAGATTCAACAAGTCAGACCTGTAATTGGTTTCTTAAGCTTCTTTATTATGTTTCGCATCGAGACAAAGTTGCCGCTTTTTTGTTGGAACCAATTCGTTACGGCTATCAAGAAGTTTTAGACGGTAATAAGAATGAATTTAGGTGTGTTCATATTTTTTGTGCTTATGAAAATTGTTTTATTAATTTTAAAAAACCAATTATCGTAGGACCATTGTTAATGTGATTTTGTTTAAGTTTTATTTACTATGATCTTGCATTTACATTTTTCTGTAAAAAATATGTAACGTAGTAAGCGAACCAAGTATGCATTGAATACTTTGGACCTCTATCTGGACGTTGCATCTGATTTCGATCCGTTTTTGATGGGAACAAAAGTAGGCTTAATATAATATTATGATTTATTAGTTGCCGTAATGGTCCGTATTGTAATTGCGGTTGTAACGCAGCCGAGTGTAAACCATTTAAATTACACATCACTCTGACTACCGCATTATGATTGTCAGATCTTAGCAGCTTATATAGTAGATTTACACGTTTCTTTTTCTCTCCTTTACCATCAAAAATTTTCTTTGTTTTTTCTGAATAATATGTTTTGCGGAAGTGATTCGTGGAGTTGTAAAACTGAGCTGATCTAAAAGAATACGATGCTGGTAGTAAAATCAACTATAGTAAATAAACCCTACAAAACTATACATAGTGCGAATTTATTTAGTGTAGTAAAGTACATTTTACTTCTTATAACCGTATGTTGATACGTTTGGTGTTATATTACAATAGCTAGCCTTTAGGCTGCGGGTCCTGTATTCGATTCCAAGATTTGATTTTGTTTCTCCTTTGGTTTCGCTATTAATAAATGTTCTTATCACCTTTACGTTATTTGCTCTGAATTGATATCACTAAAAAGTGTGTACAGATTTGTTAACCCCTACTTTTATTGTACTTTTTATTTATATCTAGAGGCCGGTTTGAAGTAAATTTAGAATAAGAATAATTATTCTTATTCTAAATTTTATTTACAAAAACAAAGGATACAATTTAGTATAGTAAAGTGTGTTCCAAAGGAAAGTTATAAAAATATAAATATTACACATAATATATTACAAAATAATTTTGTTTGCTGCACATAATGTCAAGTATAAGTGAAGAAACGGTTTTAGATTTTATGACTTTATTTGGACACCATAAGCCTAAGCTTTTAGGTTTAACATAAACTTAAAGACTATTTGAATTGAATGTAGGTACTTCACAATAGTTTAAATACATTTTGGTGACATCATAAATATAACGGCGCTTGTAATTGTTGAGCAGCGAACACACACGAGATCACATTGTCCACTGCCGATGTCGATGAATGATATAGTTTGGCTACATGATTTGACCGACGATACACAGGCCAGATTTACAATTCAACCTGTAATTTATAGCGATGTTCGGTCTAGATGTAATTTAATGCTGTTGGCGTGCATAAATCAAGTTCATCTAGTTCTCGTACCGATATCTACGGGCTGAGAGTCTTGTTAACTCGATTATCTAGTTGGACTTCGATTTGGCCTTACACTTACTTAGTAGTATAATTAGGCCAATACTTGGATAGCACGTAATGCTTTTTAAAAGTTGATATGTGATAATTATGCGTGTTATTAACGTACGCTCATAAGGAAAAAAATATTTTTACATAAAATGATAAAGAAATTGACAATCTTATTAAGGCCACGTAGCTTTCTTTCCAATTTTCCTTAATTATGTACCACATAGCGCGTACATATTATTTGCTTGATGATTAACACTGCGATATGCTGCTTTCAATTTCAAAAACCAATTAAAGTATGTGACAAGTTGACTTAGACGACTTAATTTTACCCAGTTTAGATTATACATAATTCAAGAATAGTAAGGCAAACCAATTATTAAGCATATCACAAGTCAGCAAGTTTACTGGATCGTTATAATCACAGGTTTCTAGTGTTGCATGGCTAGTATAATTTGATGCGAAACTGTTTTGTGTCTGGCATACTTAACCGAAGGGAGGAAATTGCTTTGGTAATACGACTAATCGAGCGGACGAGAAGAGGCATGGTGGGAGTTAGAATGTACGATTGGGTTTTTTTTGTCCTCTGCGTTCCTTGAGCGTCCCTTGTTAGTGTACGCAATTGGAAGTGAATTCTCATCATATTTGTGAGATGTTCGTAGCATTAAAATGCCGTTACCAAGTACATTAAATGTTGGTAATAGTTTAATGTGGTAGTTTAATCAACAGATTAGAACATAGGACTTTAATTAACTGACTTTAATTAAATAGTTAGACTACTTACTATCTAACGTTATAGCCTCGCTCTTGTGCAGTATGGCTATAAATATAAGACTTTTCCGTTAAAATTATATGAAGCACACGTTATTACTGTACATAAGTGCAATGATGATGATGACTACCAAGTGAATACTTATATGTACCTATAAAGTTTGAACACTGAGACGATAAGGTCATAATATTAACAATTTGTTATTCAGATATCAATCGGAAAATGACAAATGTTTGAAATAATAAAGCCCTTAAAACATTCGTTTACAGAGATTAGCTATATATTTTTTTAAACTGAGCAGAGGTCCAGTATGTGGGTCCTTATGATTTACCACAAATATTGTTTGCTTGCTGTACCTTTGTTGGCCTCATGAAGTGGACTTGGACAACCTTCACCAGATTGTCGGTCATTCTTGTGGTAGGCCTACTTAATTAAAACTTGTGGAGTTACATTAACTACATTCCTTAAAGAGACTAGTTTTTATTACATTTCTTTTTTAAGAAAATACGTGACATTAACAAAAGTTAACTATATTCATAAACTTGCTGCATCCTTAAGGGATATTGTTTGCTTGACAAAAAATTTATAAACGGACATCTACAAAAACTAGGTGAACCATTTACGTTTACTTGCAAACAGTCACCTGTTATTAATACAACTAGAGGCAAGACACAAAAAACACTGTTGCAAGTTGTCCTTTCCATACAGGGAAACTTAATTTGTTTGCGCGCCATTACGAAGAGGATTCGGCTCATATCGCTATAAGCAGGCTCGCCACGTCTTCGCACAGCAGATTAACCGTTTCCTTCACTTACAAAAGAAATTATTATCGGGTGCGCAGCCGAATATTATTTCTCTCTGAAAAGATTAAGCAAGTTTACCGAAAATTAATTTTGGCAATGGGGACAGAGCCCTCTGGTGTTTGCTGCGATGATTTGTTGAGGTCCGTTCGTTTGCATGCCGAATATTGAAAATTCGAGAAAGAAAAAAATGAGTAAAACAGTAATCTGAGGGCTTTTTTGAACTACTAATTTCCCCTTTTTCGACCCAACTTTTTTCATGACCACTACATGAATTACACGATTTTTTTTTGTATTTTTAAAATGGGCCAGCTTAAGCAATGAGACCCATACCTAATGATCGTCATCCGTTACAGACGTAAGTTAATCTATTTGCATAGCCATCTATAACGTATCAGAATGTAATTATGTCGTAAATTCCACTAGGTACTATCCTCATTCAGAGATACGCAAACTAATTTGTTGGCGGCGATGCTACTGTCAATAAAAGTGTCGACTCAGTACGTTTTCCTCTAAGTTTGATAACATCTGTTTGTTATTCTGTGAACTCGTTAGACGTTGTCTCAGCGTAACTAAATTGTAACAAAAATAGTCTTAATCTAAATGTCCTGACAGTTATAAATTCATTTTACTCTTCTCCGTTATTTGAAGCATATTATCTAACATTTTACTGTGAAATTTGAGTTTTTAGTTTGAAAGTCACACACACTATACGTGTACTTATCTAAGTAATGCACTTGGATAAGTGACATTTACAAATGAATACTGATTGTTGCGATTCAACACATTAACACAAATGTGAGATCTCTGTTCCATTAAGACATATACTGTTCTTACATTATGTATTAGTAACTAAAATCTAGAAGTTTCCGTAATTAATGTGGTCTAGGTGCTTATTCTATATCGTACGAATCAATAATTTAACTTGCGCGTTTACTTTTTCAGTTTTTTTTAAATGAAATCATATTTTTAATGTTCGATTGAAGCGTAAAAGTTATATTCGAAGTCGCGGTGAAGACGATAGTAGACGGCCCAGTTGTCGCCACCATCTTGAGCTGCAATTAATCCACTGTAATGCGATACGAGCCCCCTGTCGTCGACCGCGTAATGCATCGTGATTTACGCGCTACGAACTGGTCGTTAATCTTATTACCACTTTCAATAACTTCATTATACAAAGCACGCCATCACTTTATACAAACTAATATACACCTTCATCATACCGCTCAGAGACGATATACAGAAATAAGTAATTTCATCGCCGCGTCAGAGGTCTTCCCACGAAATTTATATTTGTCGTCTTAACGATTGTATCCGCCAGTACCTATCGGGAGGCAGAAACTTAATACGATCACTACTTAAATACCATTGAACTGGTATAAAAGGTTAACAATGTAATCTTGTTTCTTCGCTTTCTTTTTAGTAAACTGCCCGATGAGGACATTTATGGCTAAGGTATATATATGTATACCCAACAAAATACCAGAAGAATCAATTTTCCAGTGTAAATGTACTCTGTATTTGAGTATACTTATTGCACTGGTATAGTTTTATTCAGCGCAGTCGATGTCGATTAATAAAGGAATGACAAACGTGGATATCGAGTAATAAAATTTTAATACTTTTAATAAAATTCTATCATATAAATAGCATCAAGCTATTTGGGTCTATTTACTGGTCTCAGTAAAGTCACTAAACTCATAGCTTTATAACACAATTTACTTTACCGTCTATTAATACGTAACGTATTATTATCCATAGTTTTTCTTTAACGAAGGAAGTCGTGTGAAATCGATTCATATTCAACCCGTAAAGCCCCGAGGCGGCGGTAAGCACCATTGAAATTCGAAATGTTATCCGCTTACACGTTCCGATAATAAGATGCAAATGACGAGACCAGCGGCAGTGTGAGGAAAAAACTCACGTTGTGTTGGAATATTTCAACCGACTATTTTCATAGTTTCGGTGTAACAGCTTCCGTTTGTTGCGTGCATAAGGCGTTTGGTAGCCCTTGTGCTTCGTCGCCTTTTATAAAAATCTGGTAGTAAAAAATATCTTCTGTTCGACGTAGACATTCTCCGAGAATCGCCGTAAATATAACTCCCGTTCTCCCGCAACCCTGCCAGATCGTCGGTTCTTCTTGTGGGAGGCCTGTCTAGGCTGCGTCGTATGCGTGGACGCCATTCTAAAACGTTTGGCCATAGGTGGTGGTGGCCAATGAATGGTAATTCTACGCGTAATATATCTCACTGCTACTTTTGTTTAAAAACTAACGGTGTCTATGGTGTCTACATCTATTTATTTAGGTCTTACCGTTCTGTATACACGCATGGCATCGACTAAGTCTCTGGAATCTCTGGAAGTCGTAGATAATCGTTGTTCTCTACTTGTTTCGGTAATGCGTTTTAATAAGAATCCCTGCGTTTAATGCCTCATAAATAATTCATAAGTGGTTATTAGTACTCTGATGTTATTTTTTTTTAATGTTTTCAACTTAACAGCTTTTCGAGTGTGATAAATACGAACTTCCATCATTTCTCCTTGTCAGCGGCCGTATATTGATGTGGTACCTAATTACAATAAAGTTTTTCTCGTTTACATTTATTACTAAGTTTCATAAGCTTGTAAAGTTATTCACATTCAATAATTCTTTTAGTGTTTTATTTAGCTTTATATTAGCTTCATACAAAATATAGAGTAACAACAGAACATG
>JWHW01044895.1:292601-310257 GCA_000931545.1 Papilio glaucus
ATAGTCTGAGACATTGGCATATCTTTTTCAGGCAGTGGCACTTCGCTATCACAAACCAATACCAATATCACAAACAATCTATTTAAATATGTTGCAGCTTTAATTTCAGAATTTTAAACCATCTATTACAATTTAATTATGGGACTCAAAAGGTTTTAAGTTTTAGTAAATGTAATGAACTTTTTCACCCCGCAATTCCGAAACAGGTTAAAGTTTTAGATACAGAGCGGTTACATTGGCCTCGTCGTTTCCAGAAATTTTCACACTTCGTGATAAAAGTTGTAACAAAATTACCCAGTCAGCAGCCATTTCACCGAGTCCCCGGAAAATGGACAGGACAGAACTTGGCAAAGAACAAACTAACCAACACTTCAATTTAGCTGCATTCCTATAAAGTTTAATGTACAAAATCGGAAATTTAACTAAAAATGTTAAAACAACACCAACATATTTTGTTTTTCTTTTAATGCAGTTATTACTATGCTTTCTAATGCAACTAACTTTAACGGCTTTTATAAAGTGAGTGAGTGAGAGCGCCGCAGGCGTTCACATATCGTAAGATTATATAACCCAAAAAAAAAAATTGACAGAGCTATACCTATAGCTATAATTAATTATTTCTGCTCCCCTAATAATTGCTGCTAATTGAAAATAAGTGGGTACTTCGCCAGCAACTTTTGACATTGGGACGTCTGACACCTCAGTCCCCCCCCGTGACCATGACCGCTGTAAAGTACTGGAAACGTCGGGAACCAAAATACAAAAAGGAGACGCCATAAAATCCGTAAAATTTGTTTTATTTTAATCTATATATTTATAAAAATGAATCTCTATTTCCTTGGGCAAGACATCACGCTTGAACGGCTGGATCGATTTCGCCGATTCTTTCTCTTTATGTTTGTTATTGTCAGAAGGTTCTTATGATATAAAAAATAAAAAAGCTGCGCTGAAAATTAAGAAATTTAAGTAAACTTACTAATCATATTAACTATTCTAATTTAGTCACCGCCGGGATATGGCACTAGAAGAAGAAATACCCCTTTTGTCATAACTGTAAATAGTTTGATAGTTGGACAGAATGCGAAAATTTATAAAAAAAATTCTACAGTGAGATTTAATGCTGGCATTAAAGCTAAAGTTATTTTAGCATATCTTTACATAGTATATAACAAAGTCGCTGTCTGTTCCCTTGATCTTTCAAACTACGCAACGGGTTGTAATGCGCTTTTCATCAATAGACAGAGTGGTTCAAGAGGAAGGTTAATATGTGTCATACATACAATAATAGATATGCCATTAGCGGTCGAATAGTGAAGACTCGAAAATTGTCCTAATTACCCTTTTTCTATAGCTTACGTCTTCTAACATAAAAATAATAATTACATTTTTGTCTACTCGAATTAAACACATTATTTAACTCAATCGGGATAGATGAAGATAGTTTTGTTTAATAAACACGGGAATTCGTAATCAAGTTATTTATTCGAGCAGATGATAGGAAGGACAACCTCTAGAGACGTCTCTAATAAATATTGATAGGTGAAATTCGGCCAGGCACGTTTGCAAACTGTCAGACGTCTGAATTAGCACAAACTCGCTCCTTTGACTGCCGCCCCCAGTGTTTGTTCGGTGTTCGCCGTAGTTTTGATGCTAGTGTTCACATTGCTTTAATAAAGAACCTTACAGTTTAGCTATCGGAAGTAAGTATAGTATAAAACTGAAATACGCAATTACTACGTAATCGAATGGTAATGTTATTTAAAGGTTATAAAATTAAGTATTCATATATTGAAATTGTTTAAGAAATCGTGCGAGCGGTAACCGCCGGAGGTCGACAATAAATGACTTTAGTATTGTAGAGCTGTTTCTTTAACGTAGGCAGAAAGAATTTTTTATTACGGTCGCGTTTGTCGCACTTGATCTAATCAAAACTTCGCAAATTTGTTTACATACATCACTCCGCCAGGATAAAAATATTCGCCACACGTAACCGCCACTACACGCCGCACCCTCTTTGATGTGTTCCATGCTCTCCCCGCTTTAATGAAATGATATAAGCCTTTGTATGTCAGGTTTTTTCAAGTTAAAAACATTTGATAGAAGGCAAGGTTGTATTCATAACCTAGTTTCAGCGAAGTAATTTCGTAATATTCGCATGCATTTTATTAAGGCGGAATTGCACTAACACAAAGTGAGTCGCTCGCTGCTGTGTATGCGCTAGCTTTCTATGTTGGTAATTTACTTTGATTGTTCAACAGTAGCAATTTCTATTCAACTTGTCTCGAGCTTTAATACAAATACAGTTGGAGTAAGTCCAGTCGGGATGGACGGGAACAAGATGCCGCTATCGGTATAAATTAGCGTTGGTGTTGTATCGCGCTGGAACAATACCGCTGTCACGGTGGCCATCGTATCGGTTGTCTCCGGCTGTCCACTTCGCGCCAACGTGTAGCTTATCCAATTTGATCCTTGCTGTTTGAACAATAGGTGTCAATTTATGTTATCAAAAGACGCCGTAACCTACGAAGCAGCTAGTGTTGCAGCTGGCAGGTGACAAGAGAGTCGATAAATCTACTATAAAGGGTCTAGGCAGTAAATACTAGTGAGTCCAACCCTTTTATCTGTACGAGCGATTGTTTTATAAATCACTATTATTTTATAACCGATTGATACAATTTTTGAGATGTCTTTGATTTTAGATTACTAAAAATTTGCTTGCAATTATTTAAAAAATAATGCACTGACGACCATATCGTAAAATGAATATTATGTAAACTAACAAATGGATGTTGGCGGCAAGGGACTGAGATCTTCGTGGTGATGCATGGGAGAGCGCATAGCAGTGGCGTCCGTTTGCTGGTGATGAAACTAATTTTTTGATTTATGTAATAAGTCTCCATAGGACCGGCGTCAAGTGCTCATGCTAAGAATACAACATTGATCGTATAAGACACCTGATTAAATTTATTATGCTTACTAGGGACTCGATTCTAAATGTGCACATGTACTGAACGTCGTAACGGCTTTTATCACCTTTAATGACTTGGAAGATAATCAAAGAAACTATCATTTTTCTTTTCTAACGGCTAGGAAATGCTATACTTGATATCAACATGGCTGCAAAATAATCTGTCAACACAAAACCTTTAGTCGATTCATTATACCTCGATATTTTATCAGTCGCTAAGATACGTTGACGTCTGACGTTTACAAAGACAATACTTTTTAACCCTTCAAAATATAATCTTAAATAAAACAGCTCGTTAAAAATTCAAAATTCCACAATCGATTTCGACCGACGACGATCGAACGTTATCTGGTAGATGCCACAACCAATCATAATAAATTGTCTAACTCGAAATGATTTCTTTAATTAAACCCCTGTTTTAGTTTCATATCGAAGTAGGTATGGTAAATTTTATTTCCTGGTTTTAATTATGACTGTATTGGAACCATGTTTTTATTTATAAGTAAAGAATAGTACACGAGATGCAAAACATGTAGTGTGACAATATTTATGTAAATATATAAAAATCAGCATGGAATCACATGATAAGAAATCTAGAAGCTATTTTTTTATCAAAAATTAGGAGTTCTATGAATATCACTCCGAGTCTTGAATTTTTATTGTATACCATAGTGTTCATATTACAAAAATGAATAGACACAATTTTAGACTCATTTGCTTAAACTAGGCACCTCATCTGTTCAAGGAACAGTGGCAGGTTTGCCTCATGTCGAACATGCCACCGTTCGTTGGACGCTGTTATATTATGTTATGTGTGTGCAAAAAAAGAAGGAACAGCAATAAATCTTCTCCACCAAAGAAAAAGACCAATGTGTTTACGTTAAATAAGTAAAGTTAAGTATCTAAAATAAGTAAAGATAACACATTAAAATAAGTAAAGTTAAGTATCTAAAATAAGTAAAGTTAGTACGTACGTTTTCACAATTATAATTGTACTTTTCTTAATAATCTATTTGCGAAATATCGTCGTACTTCTTTATTTGCTTATGTTATAAACAAATATGTGGTCTACGTCGGCGGTTTCAGTTTCGACGAACAATGATGTTATTCTTTAATTTTCTGTTAACCCTGATGTTATTGTTTATAATATTATTCATATTTAGAACTATAATTAATTGCTGTCATAATTTTATATGATTATATGTAAAGCAACCTAACCGTGTAGACTAAAGAATAGAAGTCAGTTTATCACAAAAGAACAAAGAGTTGCAATTAACTTTCAATACTTGCATTAAACACTTGCGCCTGCAATTACTTTCATCTTCTGTGATCTATGGGGCACTGTTTCTCTTAAGTAGCTTCGCACCGAACACAACTTCTTTGTTACAGCGCAACCATTGTTGTTAGTTTTTTTTTATTTATTTTTAATATGAAGCAGCGTGAAATATTTACAGGTTTTTTTTCTATTGGGAAATAACAGACGAGTCTTATTGCAACCCATTTTTACCACTCGATATATTTTTGCGTTAAACATCTATAGTCCGATTTTTAATTCGACGGCATTCTGACATTTCAGAAGTGTTTCCAACATTCAAACATTATCACTAAAAACGGAAAGCATTTTAACAAAATAAACAATAAACCTTTCCTGAATTTAAGGTTTCAAGTAGAAAAACTAAGACCTGAAAAAATACTGATAACTCTAAAATAGTATTTAATTTTTTTATTATCGTGTGGAAATTATATTTTTATTACAGGAAGCCCTGTCCAATAATCCATAGCTTGCAAACCTTTTTTAGGAAAACCTCTTTGTAAAATCTTCTTGTAAGTGCCAATATAACAAGATTCCAAACCTAAAATTAAAAAAAAATATTTACGCGCGTCACGTTGCGTCTGTCATGCATGTCATTCGGCTTCTCCCTACTCTGAATACCCGAATGTGCTCACAGTGTTTGTCACGATTTATTATTCAGTTTTAATTTGCTGTTACGTTTTCTTTGGTTAGTTGTAAATGTTGTTTGGTTTGTTGTTATTGAAATACTAAAGAAGAGGATACAATGTGTCCTCTTAATGTTCGGATGGATAGTGTATATGATTCTTTTATACTCCGAGTCGATGATAGAAGTGATAATGATTATTAAACATTTTAATTTAAGAAATATGTTATTTTACTCAGTTTTTCCATTTAGCCATTAAAAAATAACATTGTAGTTAGTTTGCATTGAATGAACAAAACAAAGACTATTCACAATGTATGTATGACATTACATAGATACATAGTTTATCTAATTCTGTTTCATATTTTTAGGTATTTTATATCAGAATAATTCAAGGCAGAAAAAGTTTATGTCAAAGAATGATAGCTGTTATAATTCCGTCGACTTAAAAGTCAGACTATAGGTTCAATTTGTTAAAATAAATATGCGCTCACGTAATGCGCCCCTGTAACCTAGAGGGGTAGGTAGAGATTACGGATTTGCGCTATCCTGGCAAACCTCTCTCGCTTCTTCTACATAAATACATCTACATACATACATACCTTTCGGTTACGGGTACTCCCTATGCTTTCTTTAGTATGTCACTAATCAGATCGAAATAGTTCCTCGTAGGACGCCCCTGTCACTGTGCCACTCACTTTTGCGACGTATTTTTGTCTTATTATCTTTTCTTCATTCATCCTTTCAACATTTCCGGATTTGTTAAGATATAACATTGCAATCATTTTGCCAGTTTTTTAGAAAATAAAAATAACACATACTAAGGTATGGTGGAAGAAATATAATGGTGTCCCTGCCAAGTTACCATGCGAATAAATAAAATTTTACACATTGTTTTTATGATTTAAATCGATGCTTTGCCTGATCATCTTTCTTCTAGGCTTTCTTAATCAAAAATATACTTCTTAATGAGTCATTTCTCATTCATAAAATAGGAGTATGATTGGTAAATGCCATCTCTAGGAATTGCGGCTAGGCCTCGAGCAACTTCAACTCGGCGGATTTATGAAGTGGCGCGCTCGTGCTATCCCCTCCCCGTACGCAGATCATCCCCCTCTCGCTTGCAGAGAATGCGGTTTGCTCACTCTTTATAACGGTCCACTGTTAGTTATGAACAGGGAACAAGTATTAGCCCTCCTTAATTTCAAATGCAGACACTGTTAAAACGATCAAGTTACACTGACTTAACGTAATTTATATTTGTATCTTGGTATCTATTGACTAGCGAATAACTTTAAGATTATTAGTTATTCAATTCCTTAACAAAGCTGGTTTGACAAGTAACTAAAAATTATTACCTGAGTTAAGTACGCAAAGGCGTAGGCACGTGTCCAATACTATTTGGCTCTCTTGTTCGTTTTGTCTTGATTAAAATGTGATCAATATGGACGATGACTATAAATCGGATCCTTCTGGGCGTTGCAATTTTGGGAGGCATGCATAAAAGTGCTACTTAAGACTATAAGTCTACTTTCATGCAGATCCGGTCAGCCGTTCTGTTCGACGAACAAACGTTCACCCATCCAACTTTCGCATTTATAATAGTATTTGAATGAGATATCTCTTGATTTTGTACCTGCATATTTTCAGAAATGACATTCTTTTTTTTTTAGATGTGATAATAATTATTTATTAAAACGTAATTAGGAAATCGCTGGTCGTATATACGTTCTTCATATATGTATATTAATCCAACTTAAATTTGAAATAGCAAATCTACAGTAGATAGCACTTAGTGCACAGAAAACAAAATAAATTGATATCAATCGTAGTAGTTTGACCAAAGTAAAGCCAATTAGCATTAAGTTTCTAAACGTAAATGGCAAATAATTGAACTTTGCAAGGCAATCTCGGGTTCATTTCCCTGCACTATTGCTAGGGTATTGAATAAGATAGCGTGTCTCGATACGAAATCGTGACATCGTCGGCCGGTATAAATATAGATTTGTATAGGATTACCGGCGGTCGCACGTCTGTAGAGTCATTAAAAGGTACAATCGAGAAAATTATCCGTCGCTCGGGGTGTAGCCGCTCGTAAATTCCTGCGTTCTACTTAACGAAGTCTTAAATCTGTGCATGAAATTGTCGAAGACGAAATGAGAACGTCCCGTTTAATTAGATGCAACCGCTACGTCGACAGTTGCGTCCCTCCGAACACTCCTCCCAGCCCCATTCCAATTCCTCTCTCCACTCATTTGTTTTAAAACTAACCGCAAAGGATTTTAACGAGATTACTCAGAGAACATTTTATAGGTCATCTCGCGAGATTTATTTAGCAGTGATTTGTACATTTTTTATTCATGCAGATTAAAAGAGATACAGTCGTTAAACGTAATGTAACATCGGTTTATAGCCGACTAAATTTATTAACGGATCGCATTTGGGCTACAAACTTGTGTAAAAATTGTTATTGCTCATTTCTGGTATGTTAACAGTGGTAGAGTCCGCAACAACAACATCAGTTGCACGAATGGGCCGGCTCAACCGGTGAAATACCACGACCTTACAGAAAACAGGCGTGAAGAAGAAGTACTCTGCGTTTCGCCCGATGAGTGAGGTGCCGGAGGCCGAATTACAGTCCTCTTCCCCTTCCCACCCTTTCCTCATAAGGATAGGATGGGAACGGGAAGAGGACTGGACGGGGAGAGGGTTAACGGTGAAAAGGAAATATCCTTTTCCTGTCTATCCCCCTCCTCCGTCCATTAAAGGTTGGCAACGCATCCGCAACACATTTGCTTGTTGCGGGGGTGTCTATGGGTAGCGCTCACATAACATCAGGTGATCTGCTTGCTCGTTTGCCACCTTCTAATATAAAAAAAAAATGTTAGTCACTGTTTAGGTGCTCTGATATCTTGCATTAAAGGGCATATGAAAAGAATGTAACCTAACTCAAAACAAATATAAAATGTACTCAAGACTTTTCTAAATAAATAAATATGCGCTCACGCCCGTAAACCAGAGGGGTGAGCAGAGATCATTGATTTCCATTTGGCGCGATCCTGGCACACCTCTCTGGCTTCTTCTACATTCATACGCATACATGCTTGTCGGCTATAGGTGCTCCTTATATCGCCCTTTTTAATAAGCTACTCATCTGTTAGATATAAGTACCCTAACAACACTGCCGCTCACTCACTTTGCTACGCTAAATTTGTTTGTGTCTTCATTCATCCTTTAAACATGCCCAAACCACCGAAGCATACCTTTCTCAATTCTCGTCATAACAACCACTTTTAAGCCACACCTTATAATGCTATTTTAATGCTATCTTTCAATGTCTCGCTTAACATACTTCTTCAGGATCGCAATACTAAAAAGTACTTAATATAGTACATATTATAAAGTGTACTACAATACAATGATATCGAAAAGTCTTTTCGAAGGGTCTTGAGGAATTTTTTAAAAGTGGGATGTCAGCCTTCCTGACATCACTACACTTCGGTCACTCACTTTGGTGATTTCTCATGTTCCAATTAAACGCAGTTTTGAAGAATTCTCTTATATTCAACTAACAGCGTAACAACGTCTCGAGAGGTCCGAACGCTCCGGCAGTTTCAGCAAGACTCTGTATCGTTGGTGAGGGTATATTTGTACCCTCAACAAGACTTACAAAAACATGTGTTTTAATTGTTACCCCCTACAAGGTTTATTTCCTCTACAAGGTTGAATTATTTGAGGAATCACCTTCAATAAATTATTAATTAACTTTTTAACAATCATGCGATTTCATAACGCAGTCGCGCCGATCCCAACTCTTATTTAAACTTTTACTCTAAATTGACAACAACTTTTAGTAAAATACAATACCAAAACAGCAACTTATATTTAGGAAATTTATTTTATAACTAAACGGCGTTGCGCCGACATACATATAACATTACGTCGTATTTTGGGTTAATTTAACTTTATACTACCATAAGAAATAGTAATAAGCTGGTGTATTTATTTATATGTAAATAAACTTGTCATTTCTTTTGCGGCCGAAAAATATGCGACAAGCTCTTAGAACACTTTTGTCGATCTTATTGTTGCGGAACTCTTAGAAGTCTCTAGAAGTTAAAGGCGCATAACCGAACATCAAAAACTGTATAAAATGCACTTCATTACATAAAGTTCCAAAACATTGGTTTTAGCTGAGAAGCGACCAATTTATTATGATCCTCGAATATTCAAAAGCGAATCTCACACATCCCAATGATTTAAACTAGAAAGGGGATGTAAAGATCACTTAAGGGTGATGACTGTATGGCCGTTTCAGCCTTAATTCGGCTACGGTGCGACCCCAATTTAAATGGAGAGCATCTCACGAACTACCCGCAGCTATTGTAAACAAGTAGCGTACTCTATTTAAAGTATCGTAACGCCCTCAATGCACCTTTTTATGCCGCATTGACGACGGGAGAAAGGGTCTTATCGATTGGTTACGATGAAAATACTTTAAGAGGCGATTTCATCGTTTGCATTCGAAACCAAGTTTTAACAAAACAGCGTTTTGTTTAATCGAGTTTATAGTTCGATTCTTATCTTGGTTTGCGTTAAACGGATTTCAACAGATTCAATTTAATTGCGATCACGAGAACGAGGATTAGTGATGACGTAAAGCGAGAACATCGCCTACAAATTAATCGTAGATATCATGTTACTGCAAACATTTTGTCGACGTCAAAACTATCTCATATGTAGTTGTCAAATTGCGCGTCAACATAGCTAAACACCAAAAATCGGCCGTTCAGAATTTAAACTCAGTTCTGCTCTAACGACGTTAAAATTATGTTGGTTAAATGTAATTTGGACCTCTAGACACTGTTAAACGCATAAACCGAGCTTAAATCGAACTAATCGCGTTTATTTTTAACGGTGAAATCCCCCCAAAGAATTAAACTCAGAATTTTCTTTGCCTGATATTTTTTTTGCACTACCTAACATTAGTAGAATAAGTGGTTGTATGGATTAACTTAAACATTTCATGGCATGAATTACATTCTCTAATAGTCGAAGCAATGCGAATAAGAATAAAACAAACACAATAGCATTGGCGTGCAAAAGTTCGCAACAATTAATATGACATGGTAAAAGCTTTGTTCATTTGGTTAATGAAATTTTGAACAACTCGGTATCCAGATGAAAATACAAAGGAAATTAATAATTGTTACATCTTTGTAACGTGACCTTTTGGACTTTATTCCGACTGAGTTATTTATATGACAAACTTCACTATAACAAACTTGTTATACGACTTAGTCCTTACATTTTCTGTCACAATAATGAGATACGCGATGTTGGTCTTACGAACTTCTCTTTGCTTTTTGTAGTCGCCTGGAAATGCAATTCTTACTATTGTTACACGGGCATAGTGTTCTCGAAAATAGTGCAAGGCTACCTTACTCTCAAAAGAACTGACTATTCATTTCCTAGCAAAATTTTATATTTATTCTGCAAATAGCTCGCGAAAAATTGGTGAGCATTACTCAGTGGTGTGTGAGAATCGCTGCTTGCACTCACGAATTGGCTATCGACGCGTGGATCCACGTGCGACCGAGGCGCGCCTTCGTTGTAGGAATTCGCACATTTTTACGGCGTAATAAAAATCGTAAATAACGCGAAGTGAGGCAGACGGAGTCGGGTCACGAAATGCCCGCGGCACGCCGCCGTCAACGCGACTCGCGAAATTTACGAGCGTTTCACAAGCATAGCCCTCGACCGATCTCGATGACTGAATCGTGAATCTCAATCATTTCTGTAATTAATAAATACATAAAGCTTTTTGACCATCGTAGCCTTAAGAAGGGTCGTTGTTTGAAGTGCCTTTTGAATTCAACTGTCGCCAGCGATTTATCCAAACCGATACAGCAATAGGTCCTTAAAAAGAAATGCCTCATTCTTCTCAATGTTGCTTCTGAAAGGGGGATGCGGCATTCATGAGTTACTGTGATCAATTAATATGTTATGCAGCGGTTCCTTTGTCTTTTTTTACATTAAAAAATATATTATCTCTGTCCATTGCGTTAAGAGTAAAGAAATATTATTGTTTTTATTTTTCTATGCCTTTGTTACTTGCGAAGGAATGTAAATTATTACGAAGATAGAAAGTTAAATAATCGCACATCATTTGCCTACAATTTGATTATTTTTTAGTTATTAATCGTACATTTAAGCTTTAATGTAAATAAATTTAAAAAAATGTAAAAGAACTTTGTAATGTACTAATGTGTCGCTTTTAAGATGCCTGTGACCGTATCGTGCTAACCGTTTGATATACACTTGTTAAAGTGATCAAAAATGTAATATATAATCATTAAATGAAATCTCCGTAAACAATAATATTTTTTAATAATTATTTTAGATAAAAATTGGTACCTAAAGTTAGTTTACTAGATACATATGAAAATACAGAATATACCTAAATCGAAAACCGTCAACAAAATAATCGAAATCATAAACGAATCAAGAAAGACATACATGTCCCACCGATAAACCGAGTGTTTCTGTCGAGGAAAGTGGTTTAATTCAAAGGCAATAGAGCGGACCAACTTAATTTTCAGGCTCACCGCAGTTTCCTTTGTATGTAACCTCGTCAGATTAACGAACTTTGAGCGCGGAGTGGCAAACATGAAGCCGTGCTTTACAATTGCTTTTAAATGACAAATATACCTATACAAGTATACGTTTATGATAATTTTGGCAAGAGTGTATAACGCAGCATACCATAGACCGTATTAAATAATTCGGCGCCAATGGCAACATAAAAAAGTAAAAAATTAGGTCTTAATAATTTGAATTATTTTATTTGGTGAAGTGAGTAATGAGATTAAAATATGATAAACAAACGAGTATATATTTATATAAAAATAGAAGAAATAGAAACAAATAACAGTGAGAGATCAAAATTCATTTATCGAAAAAATTACGAGTACCTATAGAGGGCAATGCACATCGCGTTGTCTAATCCATATCGTGCCGTACATCACCTTTTTCTACTAACTTTTCTCAAATGTTATTTGAACCAACATGACATATGGCAAAACTGCGATGGTATTTAACACCAAAAGTTGTAAATTGAAAATATTCTATACTCATGAAGGACTTAGCCTCTATATCTAAAACAGGCAATGGGTCACTTCCGCTTAAAGTCATGTCCCCTTTAAGCTTGATTAAGGCGAGAGCTATCTACTGACATATTTTTCTGTCTTTACTCTGAGCTGAAATCCCAGTTTTTGAATTTCCTATACACGATAGGCCACTTAGTACCCCGTGTCGGAGCGCGTCGTAACTTAGCACCGTTCGATACTGCTGCCATATTGGCTCGTTCTTTTTCGTTGCAATTTACTGCGCGTCGCCGCCGGGGGCCTACCGCCATCGTCCAGAAGATACTCTCCGATTTATTCGCGTTTTGTTTGGAAGTTGGACCACAGAGCGCAGTATTTATGTTCCGCGATGCCTGACTTCGAGAAACGCTAACAATGCCGATAATACATTTAAAGCCGCGCCTGTGACGCCGTCGGTGTCTCGTATCTTTCTCGAAAAATTCCATTTTAATCTTGCGCCCCGACTTACACATTCTTAGTCCTTTGCACGTCAGATTTACACAAACAATTCGGATATGTAGTTTTAAATTTTATCATGTAAGTTATTTGATTCGTTATTTAACCTATACCTTCGTTATGTAACTAATTATTTTCATTCCAAAGTGTTATTAGATAACTGTCAAACCTTAGAACCTTGTTGCAGAGAAGTTTTTGAAATTCTTCTTGTAATTATTATAACGCAACATAAAAAAAAAAAATTCGACTTATCGTTTAACTTTTGAATGATTGCACATTGCAGGATTAGTTTCATGTTAGTATTTTATAACACAGTATATCACTGTAACAAACTAAATTTCTGAAAGTCTTTAAAAGTCAACAGATTCCGAAATTAGTTCTGCTTTGTGACGTTGGTCGTAGAACACGATGAATCTTTTTTGTTCTAAGTTCCATTGGTGGCACAAATGTCGCTCGTTTGCAGGATTCTACTATTTGTTTTGGACTATTTTAATCCGGAATGAAACTTTATTAACGTTTAGGGGTGCTACCACTCTTTACCGTTCTTTGATTTATTCTTATTTAATGAATTTGAAGATCACTGATCACAACATGCAGTTGATAAGTTCAATCAAAGACTATTTCTGTGCTATGATGACTTAAAAAAATTGTTATTTAGGATTAATTATTTATTTTTTTATATTTATTTAATTATTGATTATATTAAGTACTGAAAACCATCGCATATTTGCACTAATTATCCCATATCTTAGAGAGGAGAGGTTTACTCGTTCTAACATGTGCATGTTATTTTCATGGTTGAGTTTCATTCCAAGCCGCGGCAAAATCTTGTTAGTTGGCTATTCATTTTTTTATAAATAGCCTCAAAAATCGATCAATATGAAATGGAAGAAAAGAAAGTAATAACGCAATTAAACGCCGTAGGTAAAATTACAATAGACCGACTTCAGTATCCAAACTTCTTAAAACTACAATGAACTGACTTCTATGTCGAAAGTCTTAGTAGTAACATATGCTCTAAAACCTCATTTATATAGAAGAAAATTATATTCACAAGAGAAGAGAAAGTTGTGATTATGACTACAATAAACCGACTTCTGAACACCTATCTGATCGGGATAAAATTTAAATGTGACCAGTCTGAACAAAAACTATCAATCGTAAAAATAATCGGCTAATAAATTTCTCCCTTCTGAGGAAACAAACATACAAGCGATATGAGATCCTCCTCGTGTTTGAAGTTCGTTATAAATAGAACAAATGGGGGCTCATTTAATATCAATTAGCTTTCGTATATCGAATACAGAGTTCCTATATAAATAATAATAAAAATACGGGCCGTTTTCACTGAGAGCGCTTCCGGCAGCTTGTTTTACAGTTTAACATTGTTTTCTTTCCGATCAGTAAACGTCTGCTTTGGGCCGCCTGCCGCCCAGGACGTTCAACTTGCTCTACGTTGCTTTTGTGATACAAAATAAAACCAGAAATTTGAGACAGAATCCAATAAATGTATTTATACTTTCAAGACTTGTTTTGACAGTTATAAGCAGCTTTATTTTGTTGTACGCTTAAAACTAATAAAAAATATAAAATATTGTAGGCTTCTACTACGCATTTGTATATGGCAAAACGATGTCAAGAACTTTGTCTCAAATGAGTCTTATATACTTATAAAAAAAATATACATTAGAATTAATGAAGCAGGTTATGTAGTTTTATCCTTTTTATGACGCTCATTATAATAATGAAATAATAATTTAATTAATATAAATATTGAATTTCTTGTTGCAGACTTTCGAATTTCAGCTGATGAGATCAAGAAGATTCAGTCTGTTAGTTCCTTACATATATAAAATAAATGGTACACAAATATTTTATAGCAGAATAGTATACAGTACAAATTTAACCTATAAATAATACATAGTAGTAAATACTCCAGTATTGTACCATTTCAATATTTATAAACATTGAATCGTAGCCCACGGAAGTGTATTAGCGTGGTGTAAATGTTAGCGCCAGATGCGCCACTCGCCACGTATATCACCAGCGCCTGTTTACCCAATTCCAATTACTCCTTGAAATCCTTGTCCACTGTAATTGGATTGGGCTGGCAACCGGACTTGTTGGTATTTTAATTGTGCTATTGTGACGACGGACATCGGCCGCCGCTCGCAGCGACACCGCGCCGATAGACGAACGTACACATCCTTTTTTATTCTCACTCGCCTCCAATACTCCGAGATTCACTAATGGCTCCCGCGCGCTATAAACTAATCGAACAAAACTTGATTCTTAGTAAATAGCATTCTAATGTTTAAAGTTATAATTGAAACGTATTTGCAGTATAACATTTGCTTTGGATTATATTAGAAAATATCCTTAAATATATGCATTACATATGCTTATAATATTTATAACTATGGACATAAAGTCTTCTACGATATGATGCACTCATTCTTCTATTGTAGTTTGTCTCAAATCGAAGACGTCTTGAATTTGACAATTTTAGATCGAAATTTGAAGACCTTATTAACTTAATTTTATATATAGTTATAAGTTGCCTTTTTTGTAATTTGTACCAGTTTTTAAAGTATTGTTGAAGTTGTGTGATTAATAGATTATTATTATTATTAATTTTCAATAGAATCAAACGCTCAGCTGTTAGTTAATAAGCCTCTAAGGTGTTGGTCACTATTTCGTATAGAAAATTGCCCAAAATACAGTCCAGTAATAAGTGAGCGTAAAGTAACTTGGTTTGTCGCTGGCTACGCTCCAGGTATCAACAACAAGATTCTGCAGCTGGAGATAGTTTTTATATTGATATTTTCCCACGGATTAGATAAAAAAAGACTAAAAGTTCAAGACACACCTAAGAAACTACGCCGCTGTCGAAGCGTCAAATATTTCTTCAAAGAACAGAAGACGGCATGTTTTCGGAAATCGAGACATTAATGGAATGACTGACACGTATTGTTAAATAGACTTCGTAGAATCGAGGTGTGTCTTCAAATTTAGAGTATTTGGAGAAGTGGGAGTATTGGGGTCTGGTCGAATGTGGAATAGCAGCTTTTTTGGTTTGAACTAATAAGTAGTTACTAGTTTGAGCTGTTAAAACAGTTTATTTCCATTAACGTTGGGTTCCGCTAACATTTCTCGTTTTTTGTTTCGTTATTTGTCAAAAAATCAAAAATTTGCTGGAACGCGATGGCAGTGACACCTACCAGGTCAAATTCACACGCAAAAAAATTATCATCAACGGTCCAGTTGGTTCGGTGGAGTTCAATCACATACACACGCACAGAAGAAATACATAATATGTATACTTATAAAGTTATCAATATTTTTATACCAAAAATAAATTTTGGGACCAGAAGTTTCATTACGTAGTAACTACGTATTTACATAGATTGATATTAATGATAATAAATAGATTTCAGTAGATAGAAATACAAGAATTCTACACTGTTCAGAAACATTAAAATATAGGTACACGTTTAAATATATAGATCCGTCAAATAGACTTATAAGCAACTATTGCTATAGGGTGGGTGATCCTGGCCCCATCCATGACCATACATCTACATATACATAATGATACCTGCCGTTATGGTCACTCTTAATACGGTCGGTCCTTTAGCGTACATTTATTTCTTTATTTTTGTCTTTTTATTTGCCAGTGAATAAAACCGTGGGGTCGAAACAACCATACAGAATAAATTATACAAATTCTAGAAATAAAAACAAAGCCAGAGTGACAGGTACACCAATTCTTAGTGCTTGTTTTAGTTTTACGAACTTTCCTTTTCGATACCAATCGCAAGGGGTCTGTTTAGTGGAGATGAATAAAATATTTATTTCTGCGCTCAGCACGGTCTTTTGCCCCTGAATGATTAGTTGGATGTCGTTTTAATGGAGTTTTGAAGTTTGCGATTCGTTTCTATCAAAGCCTACGAATTGTTTGTTAGCGTTAATTTAAATTTAACGCCCCAGTTAAACGGTATCAGTGCTTATTCGTCAATTTGAATCGTGCGCCGTGGAAAATTCCCTGTTCGTCTTTACGCGCCATCTCTTTTGTGTCCCTTATTCAGTGTTTATTATCGGCACAGTTTTATCGTCGGTCCCAGTTGTTGTCGACTCTTATCTGAAATTGTATTACAAACAATTTACATTCCATCCTTATAATGGCGAAAAGTAAGTTGTACTGGCTTTAAGTTATTCGCAATTTCGCGGTTAACATGCTCGGAACGGACTTTGGTCAAATAAACTCTTTTGTTTTTTCGTTTTAAGAATCTTTCGCATCCTTTTAAATTTGAATTCTTTCCCCGTCTTCTACGAAAAGGTATCGAATGCTTCGCCTTTGTATCACTTTTTGCGCGATTCTATATTTTGCTCCGATTCAAACAATATTTATGACCGCCGTTCTAACTTTTGTTAATATCGGCGAACAATAGCCACTTGTTTATAAATAAACGCGATGTTAGATGATATTACGTTGATAAATGTTATGTCGCTTATATTTACATAACTACGTTCAAATATATTTTTCTTAAAGTAAAAAAAAAACTGAATGTTAATATAAAGAACTTATATCAATACCACGTAGACAGAATTTCATTTACTGGCCATAACTTTTTAAAATTTGATGGATGTTTTCGGATCAGACTTTACATTGACAAACATATCTCTATTATGCATAATATAAATAAGTCGCCCTTCGTGTCCATCTGAAGCCAACGTTCAAGATATCTGAACCATGTTTATTTTATTGTAATTGATGTGTGAGACAATAGTGGTAGAGCCTGCAACAACAATATCTGTTGCGCGAATGGACCGATGAAAAACCGTGGCTTCACAGAAGACAGAAAATTAATGTGAATGATTGCTAAGATGTAAGGATCTTATCGTATATTTTATCTAGCTGTGCCCCGCGGTTTCACGTGCATGCGGCACACATCGCTTGCCTGTGTTAAAACATCCTTCACACTTAGCATTATTTTACTCTCTACTCGGTCCCAAGGGTCGTATATCGTCGTCGTGATATTTAATCACCTATAACCTTCCGTAATACTTTATGCTATTGAGCTGTCAAATGCATAAATGATGTTTTGAATCCGATTCATTTCTTAAGATTAGCGCAAACAAACAACTTC
>JWHW01044895.1:318471-355611 GCA_000931545.1 Papilio glaucus
GTCATTTGATGGATAACGGACCCCATTAGCGGCTAGTTGTTTCAATAGAAGTCTTGAGTGGTCCGTGGGTTAGTGGCATCAATCAAAGCGACAAGGCCGTTATCAGCGCAGAGTGGCGTCAATTGATCGCATCGCGGCACCTCTTATCTTTGGAAATAATTAGGCCCTCGGTTCGGAGACTTCCACGGATGAGTAGCGAAATCTATCTTTGTTGAATCGGTTATCTTTTTAACTATTTAAGCCCCCAGGAATTTAAAAGTGAAGTCACTTAAAGAGCATATATTATCGTGGTGCGAGAAGGGAGAGATTCAGGGTGGTAAAAATTAATGTCGATAAGGTGAATGCCACATATTTGTGATCATATTTCCTGAGTTTTGATTATTATATTCGCCTAAGATCAAAAATAAATCGCACTGTTTATATTTTTCTTTTTACCTAGTGTAGTTGGTCTTCATAGAAGTAATTGTTAGTCTCACTACTCTGTCTGCAACTGATGTTGGGGCAGAAAAAACAGTATAATTGATAACTTATTACTATACAGGTCATACAGAGTGTGCATCACTTTTTACGCATCCTTGGAGTCATTAATTAATCGTAAGAAAAAAATTTCATTTTCTTTTTTGTTCTTCTCGAAATTATTTTATAAATTCTTGCGTAAATTCTAGAAAGATCAAACAATTTCTTTGTAGAAACTTATTTACTAAAATAATAAAAATAATGTAGAACATTGCCTGTTACGATCGTTATCTAAATCTTTTACTTCATTTTTATGGCTAACCCCGATAAAATATTTTCACAAATAATTTATCTTCGGCAAACAAAGTGAAGTGTTATGATACATAAACAAATTTAAGAGCATTATATAGTTTTCCTGTTATTTAATTAACAGCCATTGTTAAGTGTAGGTTGTAAGTCGTGTCGTGTTGTAAATAAAAAGGCATTAAAACTTTATGACCTCATTATCGAAGCACTAGAAAGGAACGATTTTAAAACGTAAAGTGGTCGTTCTTTTTAAATGAAGATAATTGGTTTTATAATGTGTACGCACCGAAGGGCTTACATATTGACTTTTAGAGTTGATTGAAAATGTTTTACAATGTTAAAAATTACAACGAAGTCTAGAAAGAACTAAAAATGCACAAGTCTAGAAAGACCTCAAATAAATATGTCAGTAAAAGCTTATAGCTTACTTTTCAGTTTGATACACGCTATTCCTAGGCTACATACCAATTTCAGCCTTCTAGCTATTCTGAAAGTACTCTAGAGTAGTGTTTTGGTGTGTTTGTGTGTACGTGACGAAATCTACGAAGGCGTATATACAATACATGGTGCGTTTGATACGTATCGATCTTATCCTGAAAATGTAAGCCGTCTGGTATCATATACATACACGGATAATATGACGGTTCGAAAATACGACGAAACGCTTAGAGAAACAGGAGGTAGTGCCCTGGCATTTGGCTCGTCTTGGCTCGGTAATGCCCCGGAATTTTGGGAATACATGTAGTATTGTTAATATTCTTGTCTTAAAAAGATGTAAAATATCGGAACAAGATAATAATCATAAACTCCCATTTCACGTCAATCCCACTCCTGCTCTTATTTAGACTGTCGTTATAACAAACCGTGAAATTGTTGGCCAAAGAATGATTTTCGCATCATTCAAATATAAAGGTTTAATCGTTGCGCATCGGGTGGAACTAATACGAACGAAATGGAACAGGAGACGGAGCAAAGAAGGAAAATAATTTATCCATGATCATGGAACAAAGGGTGTGCTACAATAGAACAAAAGGGGCTGCGGAACGAACCGGGTTTGTTTTCTGTTGGCAAGTCGATTGATGGAACTTTCTAGCATGGCCTATATACTTCTTTCACTAGAAATCACAAACTGGAACAGACTAAGATTAAATTTGATGTCTATAGTAAAAGAATGCGTCATCGTTCTTAGTTCTTGTTTTATAACATTATTTTTGGCTAGCAATTTCAATGATTAAAAAATAAAGTAAAAGTATGGTAACGTTTACTATTCTTTAGTGTGTCACTAGGGCAAATATTTATCATTAGCAGTATTAATAGATTTTCATCCACCCAGCAATATAAAGGATGTGTAAATTGACTTACTGTTATCCATAAACCATCTGGCAAATGGTAAAGCGTAACAAAATGAAATTAATTTCAGCATTATTTGTCTGCTGTGTTATTAAAATCCTACACTACTCATATATCAAAAATACATTATGACAAGACATAATGCATACAAGAAACGTTCTCTCCTGTGACGTAACCGTGACCTTGCTCAGATGTATTAATGCGATTGACAGCCATTATAGATCTCAGTAATAGTTGTTACCTGACATCTTAGTTCTTCCGCCTTCTCTCGTTCATACTTATTTTTTAAAATTAAACAGTAGTCTTAGACGTTTAATTTTAGTTTCACCTGCCTGTGTTGTGTGTTCAAAGCATTTCAAGTTACGAAGGCCAAGTTTATTTTCATTACTCGAGTGGTATTGTTGTGAATTTCTTCACTGTACCCCGGGGAACTATCGGGTCTCGCGATAAACTCGGGCGGACAGCGCGTGACGGTGGAGCCGAATTATGCTTCGCGATAAAACTTCGTGCCTGCAGTTGTTCGGGTAACTTTCAACTGGGGCAATGCCCGTACTATTTCCTATTCATTATTATCGGATTACAGGCAGTCGATACGGCCGCCCGGTTCGCACGAACTGCGCGATATTTCAACATGGAGATCCCAACCTTTCCTGACAGCCAGGTCTTTTATATATACCCCACATATTCATGTAAAAAGAGAGGTTATTTGACAGGCACCTTAATTTAGTAGTTTCGTGTAAATAATTATTCGACAATGAATGTTAAACATTTCCTTTGGTCTTACACAACATATTACTTATTCATGAAGCTTCAGTGCCGACTGTTCCGTTTCTATCTTTGCTCAGTAATATTTCATTGTAAATTAACAAATTATATTTATTTTAATTGATTAAACTACAAGATCAAACTAATCTACATCCCATTAGAAAAAGCTGAGGAAATTGGAGCATTTTGACCTATTTATTAAGACTAACAACAAATAAATGAATCAATCAACTGTGACGCACAACACTTCTTGCATAAGGCACCAGTGAACACGATATCTTAACAATCTTTCGCTCGTAAACAAAGCTTTAGGCCGCACGACACCGTCGGAGAGTTTATGTTTCAGCCATAAATCTCGTTAATGAGGAACTCGATCGTACCAGGGATTAGATCGCGGCTACCGACTTAAGATAGTTGTGTAAGATCACAAGTTGTATGGAAATGGGTACTGTAAAGAAAAAGGGCATTAGCATTTGGTTGCAGTACTTTTCAAAGTGAATATCTAAGCGATAAAACAGAAAACTGACTGAGATTAAGGAAGTAGCAAGATTGCGTGGTAATTACATCGAACATTTAAATCCATAAGGACAGTAAAGTTATCTTAAAGCAATATTTTACTGAGATGCTTTGTATACTCTATAATATTTGAATAGTCTAATAATATAAAAATAATATTTCAAGTCTCTAATAGGTTTTAATAATAACCTTACAATACACGGAGTTCACGCATAGAGTTCGTTAAAAATTACAGTTACGTAAAATAACGAGTAGAATTTGAAGCGCGCTCGACGCTAGCGTAATGTGTTTAATATACGATTGCAGCAGCACTCTTATTGAACTCCAATATTTTTAATTAATTCAGGTGGAGTGACACTAGAGTGTTTGAACTTTTATTTTATTCGGTATCAATTCAGTCATAGTTTCAGATTCAACTGCTTTAGACTGTTAGAATATATGGACAATTTGTTATTAATTAAAGAAAACAAGCTGTTCATTTTTTAATACAATTTTGGCAAAAAGTGTTAGAAACGTAATCCTCCTTTCGACTTGTTGTTTACATGTCTTTGATTTTTAAGAACCATATTTTAGTGAAGTAAAGGTAAATATCTCCTCGTGTTAATGTAGCCTATTGGTATTTTAAGACGTTTTCCTTTAGCATCGTTATATCTGGATTGTTAATGTCAAATACATAGGATTAAAAAGAGATATAACTATGACAACAGAGCTTACACTTTCCTATACAAATATAACGAACAAAGGGCGTGTATCACAGATACAATACGATGTCAGGTGAACTCTTGATGCTTTATACTTGACACAGTGTAAACAACTCAGAGGTATCATTTATTTTTAGTTTGCAAAATAAGTAAATTCAGAATTATATTAACGCTTAGATTTGTCATCCTGATGTAATTCTCCTAATGGCAAATATAGCGGACGTATACTTGTTAATTTCATAAGCGCGCTATGTATTTAGAAATGAGCATGCATATTTAAATCGCTTAAAGGTACATAGTTTTTTTTAATAAATCGTGAATTTGGTTGATACACCGTCTGAATCAGTTTTTATTCATATTGCTATTAACATTATCATAATACATACATTATTTTCTAATAAGGGTAGCATGGGAAGGTGAAGAGGATTGCACGGGGGGGAGGATGAATAGGAAAAGAAAGGACCCTTTTTCCCGACCCCTCCTCTGTCCATTAAATGTAGGCAACGAATCTGCGACTCACTTGCTTATTGCGGATATGCCTATGGGCGGCGGTCTCTTAATATCTGATGGACTGTTACATTGATTTTAGGAAAATAAAGATATTGCAAAAAAACGGCTCCGGCTACTAAGCTAGGGGGAACTGATTTTTTTATTGGGTGGCATAGCGCCGCCCAATCAGATGACCCGTTTGCATGCTTGCTTGTTTTCCTTATGAACTGTGGTTATTTTTGAGCATATTAATAGCTACAACGTTGAAAATAATCAGTGTTTATACTTAGGTTCAGACAATTTAAACTATCCTCTTATATTTGATCAGTTCCCGAATTTATATTTTTTATTATTAATAGTGTACTTTAGTATTATTATTTTATAAAAAAAACTTAATAAAAAGTAGGTACATCTAAAATTAAGTACTGTAATTAAGACTTATTTAGATATACTTATATTTATATTTAGATACTTATATTTAGATTATTGTGTGTACACTAAAGTACATTATATTCATAAAGTTATTTTATACGACCCTATTAAAGTAAGGTGGTGTGTTAACCTACCCTGTACAATGGAGAGAATACGTAGGCCAACGGTTAGTAATCCAGCTTAGTGGAAAAGGATTACTCTTGAAAGCCTAATACTTCGTCTAAAGCCATCGTTACTTGATCCTTTCGCCGTCTTAAGGCAGGGTTCAGTTGCAAATTATTGTTCACGCCACAATAGGAGACGCCGTACAGAATTCAACAATGCGTGCTTGGCTCTCGAGCCTTAAAAGTCGAATGCCATTATTAATGTGGAAGTAAAACCTTTGGCATGCGCTACGAGCTCCAAAGGAAGATCCTAGTTTCAGTTAGCTCAAATCAAAATACGTATCAACCGCCGTATCTGTCGCATGGGATTGGAATGAAATAAGTGTTCAATATAATTTGTATACGAGCTCGGAAACAACTGGAATAGAATAATTTGCCTTCTCTGCTATAACCTTTTCCTTTTGAGACTGTATTTACATTACGTACTTTATAATAAAAAAAACTTTATAACATAATACGTTATAGAGTATACGTTAAAGTTATATTAGCTTAATAAAACTCTACGAACAAAAATCATGTAGCAGAAAAAAGGATTTTAATCTTTGATTTCCAATAAGTTGTCGCTAATATGGAGAGCCAAATCAGTTTTTAATTTAACGCCGTACTTTTGGCATTTCAAAAGTCCGCAGAGAGCAACACGGCTGTCGACAAGCCATTGTTTGCAAATCACAATAAGGAACGTGCACTTATCCAGTCTGAGTTAGAATAGGACGCAATAGCGCGGAATTAACTGGCGAAAAAGTGAACCCAAAATTTATCTCGGTTACAAAGTTTAACAAAATTTTATAACACAAATTGCAGAGCGGAAACCGCAGGGCACTGCTATTTAATAATAAGGGGCACACTCTGCGCCGAATTAAACATAGGTCCGTGTCTGTACTAGTTTTTCTTTTGCTCGGGCGACGCGACATTTATTGTGGCTATTAAAAAAGTAGAATTTTGTTGAATAATAAATAAAGAATCGCTGCGGGAGCGGACGACGCGAGAGATGTGACGGTTTTTGCTCCGAGACCGCGCGCTGGCGCGCAGTCGGCAGCCGGGTTTCGTCAGCCGTGTGAGCCGCATGCCGCGTGATTCTGTCACCGAGAATGCGCTTAGAATGTTTGATTACCTTTTGTTATTTCAGAAAATGATCAGTTTAAAATATGATTTGTAATCATCAAATATCAGTTTAAAAGATGATTCTGTAGTGGTAGCATAGAATGAGACGCCCAGCTTATCGTTGATTATATTAACATTTTTGGTATTATTCGTAAATTAATAATAAATTGATTGTTAAGTAAGTTTTATAATAAATTGCAACATATTATACATACAAATTAAAGATGCGTAAATTCGGTTTTTTCTTATAGGGTCAAAGAGGTTTTACTTTAGTTCTTTTTTTAGTGAAGGAATAAGTTTTAGGCGAAATTTATCAATAATCTAATTATTACATTTACCGAAACTATGATAGTGTTTATTTTTATTTTTATATTAAGATAAAATACCATACTCGACATTAGATTAGAAATAAATTATTTTAGAACGATTAAACGAGACAAATTGTCTTGAAAAACAATTTCCTGTAAAATAACATTTTCTTAAATTCCGAAGAGATAACCCGGCGTTGATACAAAAGCTGTCAACAAGCTTGTGTAGGTATAAACTGGGAAGATCCACCGGCGTCCATTGTTGCCGCAAATCAGTGAGGACAATCTTCCGGAATCTTGCACAGGGACAGTCCTGTCGCTTCGTTTCCCCGGACGTCCCGCGACATCTGCCGGGATTATCAACTCGTGGGCCACTATCGGCGTTTTTCCTTGTTTGTTATTAGCTCGTGCTTGTAACAGGAAGGATATTGCGATGTGTCTTTTTATTCTTTCAAGTCAACAGATAACGCTAGTTTACTTTTTGCACTTTTTTGTTTTGTACTTCAAAGGATAACGTGTAGTTAAGTGTATTTTTTGTAATATTAGAATTTAAAGTGTAGACAAGCGATGTTATTCGTACGGTTATGATGACTGTAACTTCTGTGAGTTTCAAATGTAGAAACTATAATCCCAAAATGCACCACAATTTGATTCCTCTCCCTAGAGAGAAGTCAATGACTATTTTCGTCTGGTGGTCTTCTGTGGGAGTCTCATTTTCACCTCAGCTTAAGGCAGCTATAATTTAACTGAGCATAGAGCCTTCGCATTGCCATAGGATGCATAATTGTAGACATTACCTGAATTGGTCATACTGGCCCTGGTCAAAGAGCGTTAACCCTTGGAGTCCCGTTTTCTTACGAAAAGGGAGGCAATGCATCTGTTATTCTTGAGATTGTTGTGAATGATGGTGGGCAACGAATAAATAACATCTGATGACTCGAATACTCGTTTTTAAAATTATATTTTTATATTTAAAAAGATGGTAAAATATGTATATAGTATATGTTAAGCTTGATGTCACCGTCAGATCTTAAATAGGATGTACAGTAACCTACCTATCACTAGCTTAGCAAAGCGTACAAACATATAGAATAATAAATAACACGGTTAAAGTGCATTTTAGTTCGTTCCAATTCTAAACTGATCACTATCTGTAAAAACTTTTCCGATAATGAAAATGTAGTGCGGCTCGATAACGCGCGCCAATTAGCGTAAATTACGAAAGTGCAATTTACATATGTAATGGTCGCGGTCGATAACAGAAGAGCTTCCAAGATACGCCCGTGCGTGGACTATCTGCACTCGATGGAATTAGAAACACGTTTTAACAATCTCATATGCGGCGCTCCTTCATTACTTTGCGCATCGATTTCGTTATGTTTGATATTTTTTATTTGCACTAAAAGTTAATGAATATTCTTCCCGCGGTGTTCCTTTAATGCTTTTATCGCGCCTTCGGACACATGCCTACCGGTTTTGCACACAGTTGCTAAAGTTGGTGAGGAGACAAAAATATTACGAATAACAAGTTGTAGCTCATTACTCGGTTTAATTTTTTGTAAATACTCGTATATTTTCTCATCTTTGCAAATCGTCTTCTATCGCATTAGTTTTCACTCGACTTTATTTAATCATCCCACATCTGAAGGTCTGAATTTTCATTTTAAACTACGGAAATAGTCTATATTTTTACAGGTTGTTAGCAATTTTATGCTAAAAATGAGTAAAGTAAATGAGATTATTATAATATAGATTATATTAAAATTATACGACCATTAGAGAGATTTGGTCTCTAAGGGTGCGTCCAGATCTGGCGAATGTGCCGCGAATGTTCAGCTCGCGTGCCGCTCGTGAGCCTTTCGCGAACCGCATGCGTGCAGTTATTGCATGAGTTGCGCTAAAGAAGTGCATCAAACAGTTCCAAATATGGACGCACCCACCCTTAGAGTATAAAATGAAAGATAGTATTTCATTCGTTGGTTTCGTGTTTAGCAGAACAAAGCCTTAAATTATAATCATTTAAATATATTTACATTTTGTAGTGATAAGATAATATAATATTTCAATAATGTTTCTGTAAAGTTTGTGGTGAAGTTTTTGCGCGGCTTTAGCTGCATCGAGTACGCACTAGTCAATCTTCTACGCAAGATATTTTATAGTGCCGTAAAAGCACGCAACAAAGAGGTGCTGACCTGTGTGTAAAGTTATAGCTCACACACAGTGTCAAGAATACAAAGCCAACTTACAGCCACGATCGTGTAATAATTTTACTTCAACTGTATGACAGGTAGAGGCGACAATATCAGAACGTTTACTTTATTCATATGTCTGAAAATAATGTATATCATAATGTACATCATATAAATGTTTAATAATTGTTTACATAAGATTGCCATCATAATATAGTTTTTGGTTATTTAACCTTTCTGGTGGAGATATATGTAAAAATACGAGCAAACGACTTAAAAGTCTTGTGCCATTGACCCTTTCCACAGAGTAAAACTATCTCGACAGTTTTTATTCATTTTTCATTCTTAACTGAGTAACGTAAGTGAACTTACGTAAGATTGATATGCAAACATCTAAATGCATAGCTGACAACAAATGTGAGCATCCGCGCTCTCTTTAAATATTTTCAAACATAACTACAGATCAGTTTATAAAAATAAAAACACAGAAGGCTGCGGCAAAGGGGCCGCGGCGGCAAGGGTACTCCGCGGGCCTATCGTCGCGCTACTCAGCAAAACAAATGATACGCTCGGTAGCAATCATTTGTGTTCAAAAATCCTAGAGCATGCTTTGTTTGAGCTCTCGCTGTTAGACATGTTAAATCAATTAGCGACAACCGGCAGTACGGGAGAGAATTGCTGCTGTGGATCACGATCTATTTTATTTACTCGACTTTTATATTAATCCATTGAGACGTTTTTCAATTAAGGTCACATTCATTACGTGTTTTGATTGTCTATTGCTTGAGAACCGATCTTTGACGATCAAACATTCCTTTCCACCGGGCTTGTACCACGAGGATTCTACTTTTCAGATTCTTATCTCTTCTTGGTAATATCTCTATCTAATCTGTTAGGAAATAATTTCAGTCAGTAGTGTTATAAAAAATATTTTTTAGTTTTTAAAATAATATAACCAACCAACAAAGGACAAGAAATAAGCAATAAATCATGCAGGCATCGTCTCATAATCACGTCTCGAGTCTAGAAGTTGTCACGCGGACATCGGCCGCGGAAATTAGCGAGTGCTCGGCGAGATAGCGTTGTACAAACAGACGGTGATACAAGAGTAACGCTGAAGCGGGGATGGAATTTATTTTGATAGGCAACATTGTATAGTTCTTTGGGAAGATTTTGTACTTATTGGCACAATACTCTTACACTTTACGCCTTTGCGTGTGTTTTATGCTCAAACATTGATGTCGATACAGTACAATATAAGTATATAGGTGTACATACATTGTATTAGTTTATGTGAATTGCATTATTTTTAACAACGTTATTAGGTCCGTACTAGAAGCTCGCCAACTAAGAATGTTTATCCCTATTTCTTTAATTTATTCAGTTTTTATGTTATATAAATCTTGCTAACGCTATTCGCTTAACAACTAAAGTACACTTTTCGGTTAAAGTCGTGGCTGCGCATCCCTCCAGCTAATTATGAATACTCTTCCTGTAAAACTTTCAGACTTTTAATAACCAACTTAAATCCTCGATCGAGTAAAGACTTTATAGTTAATTTAGAACAGAAACAACAATGTAGGGCAGATTAATAATACATTGAACTGTGACCTCCTGAACGGTCAAACAAATATTTGCGTATGAGTAGAATTTCTACCGGCGAGCACATGAATATGTAGGAAATAATAGAAATCATATATTTCTGTGTTAATTAAATCCTTCGTAGCAACCTGAACTCTTCTTTCTGTTCAAAGGAAGAAGAGATGTGGTCGTGTAAAAATAATAAGAACTCCCTAATTTTGGAGATAGAAGTTCTTAGTTACGTCGGTCCTTAGGTTTCTAATTAAAGAAAGCAAACGAGCGAATGATTCACTCATTGTTAAATGAATACTGCAACCGACAAAGTGCGAGTATTTCATTAGAGTTAAAAATTGGTAGTAGTGCGTATACTTGATGTAGTACGAATACTTATTACATTGTTTTTAATGGTGGTATGAACATACCAATATTTAAAGTATGTACACTTATTTTATTATGATTCCATATTTACTATATACTTTGAGAAAGATGTGTAATCGTAAGTTATTGTTATGAATTTCAGTTGTAGCTCCATATAAAGGATTGCAGAGTGGGAAGTGTGACTGATAACGACGAACAAAAGGTATTAGGCGGTGCTAAAAGCACGACTTGCGGCAATAGTCCGACGGTTTCGTGCCCCGTGTACCAGTTATCGCTTCCCGCCACTATCTGTTCGCTTCGCGGCGGGGACCGGCCCCTAACTAATGTCTCCTTTTGTGACCATGGGCCCGGTTTAATCAGTTGTTTATATTATTGCCCGCGACTGCAAGATTTAATCATTACCTTACCGTTTCTCATTGTATCTTGTTGGATACCAGCGGTTTGAGTTCCCTGGAGATGGAGAATTTATACAGACAAGGAGGCTGATATTTGTTTAGGATTAAAAGCTTCAGCGGTGCGACGTGGTTTACGATAAACAAATGCTACGAGGCCGCAAACTGTTGTTTGTTTCATTGTACATGCCCGATACCGGTTGACGAGGCAGGCTTTTGGGACTTTGAAACTTTCCTTCGGCACTGCATCAGCAGTGGACTTGAATAATGTTATCTTGAGACTTCAATTTTCTATTTTAATTTTCACTGGTGTATCAAGTAAGTACTGTACGACATGTAGTTACAGTCCAATCAAGTACGATTTGTTTGATCGAATAATTTGTTCTAGCTAAACAAATCTTTCGATATATTCAAGGAATTCCAAACCATAACCGTTACGTTTAAACTTGTTTCACAACAGATCATTTGCCGGTTTGTTACTAAGAAATATCTAACGAAAAATGAAGTATCCATACTATACATTTTATAGAAATCTATATATATCAAAGGCGATGTGTGTATGTATGTTCCCTATATACTCCGAAACAGCTAGACCAATATTAATGAAATTTTCAGGTAACATTTAGATTGGCAGGTAACGCTAGGCTAGAGTGTGTTTAGTAGCGATCGGATCAACATAATTAAAGCTACCTGGGCGAAGCCGGGGCGGGTCACTAGTTATATGTTGAATATCAGCGACCATTTTTTTAGCTATAAATTCAGGAAAAATCACTCAAAATTTTATTTTCCGACATTGTTATTAAAGACGGTATGCGTTAGGTTAGGTTAGGAAAAGCAAAACGCAGCAACGCCAAGTTTCGTAAAGATATAAAAAATTTGAGAACCTTGACAGAACGGAGTTGTGTCTACTCTAAAAGCTATTGGTGCTTATGAACCTCTGTAAGGAAGTTGAAGAGAGTATTCAGAATGTAAAAGGTAATTTTCTACGTAAGTAAGTAATCTGGACTATTGAGTGCGCATCGACGAGGAGGACACGGTTCAGCACACCCTAGAGGTATGCCCTGCCTGGTCCGACGAGCGCCGCGCCCTGGTAGTGACGATCGGCGGTGACCTCTCGCTTCCCAGCGTCGTACATGCAATGCTGGGAGGCGAGAGGGCACGGGAAGCCGTCGCCTCCTTCTGCGAAGCAGTCATCTCGCAGAAGGCTGGCGGGGAATGGGGATTCCCTGCAGGCACTAACAGCCCACACGTCTAGGTATGTGGTTCGGTCCCCCCCTCCTTGGCGCGGAGGCCCCGGTAGTTGAAGCCGGGTCCAACTTGCGGATGTCGTGGTGAAACACGCAAGTGCGCCCGCGGCATCCGCCACCGACATAACCACTCGCACCGTCCCCATCGGTGCGGGGGTATGCGTAACGCATTTTACCTGTCGTTAAAAAAATAATTGAGTGCGCATGGTCGTACAAATGTTAAGTAATAAAAATGATACAGACGATTGTTTAAGTCCAAACGTTTTATTGTGTAGGGCTACATGTTATTGATTTAGTACGCTAGACTATTTAGCAGAGGATGGCAGAGCGGTGCGCGCGACGACGTATCTACATTAAGATAATCGACTGCCCGTCCATTTGTTAGTTAATTAAACACGATACGGCTGTCCCCGTGATCGCTTCGATTAATGACTTCAATTACGCTAATCAACTGTTCGCAGATTTACATCCATTCGGATGCGACGCGCCCCGGGATGCGTCCTGATGTTAGCCCAATTAATGATGTATCTATTTATTGCAATCTGTCTACGAGACAAGATTTTTCATATAAATTAATATTTTGAATCCAAGTATACAACAACATACAAATCATAAGAAGTTACGTTGTACACTGTCGGTTTTAGAGACCTGGTCTTTGTGTGAAATCTTCGTATGATTATAATATATTAAACTTTTTTGCTTGACTACTTTAGCGATGCTAGAAAAAATGGGTACAAAGTGCGCATGTTTTCTTTTACAAGGCTTATTTTTTATGATAATATATACGTATATGAGGTGTAAATGCATTTTAAAAATATACAACGAATTATAAAATGAACATTGTGCTTATCCAACAACGGCTGAATTAGTGAAATTGGTGAAATATGTTCTTTTTGCTTTAGGCTTCTACTTTATACTTTATATACTATAATACTACTGAAAATATTATGTACGGACAACTTTCATTACAATAATATCCTATAGTGAAATGTTATAGAAAATATACCAGCAGCGGGTTAGATGAGAAAATCTTACGTCACATAATGTTCGTATTTTATCGGCTCGGTTTTGCGAGAGAGCTGCTTGTTCTCTGTAATTCCGTCCATTGAATTCAAATTGAAGAGTGAAACGTTTGGCGCTGTGTCCGAACGTGTATTGGAACCAAACGCCTGGCTAATAACTTAATGCCGCTGGGAACAGGCATCTGTGCACGGCTCGGCGCCAACTTGCGTTTCCTACATAAAAAAACTATCAGACCATTCCGCGTTACCATTCGTCCGACTCTTTGCAATTGGACTCGCAGGCAGTGATTTCTTTATGGCCGTTACCTAAAGCGGGGCGTTAGTGGCGTGCTATTGAATTGCTCTACTCTATTTATCGAAGTCTTCATGAATATTCCGCATGCGGCACATGCGTAGACCCGACCGACACGACCGTGAGTTTCGTTTTACGGCATTTAGCTGTTTAGAGCGATGCAATTCTGGCGAATTGAAACGTTGTAATGACCATTGTAGGCGCCTCGCATAAATGCTCTTATTTGCATAGAAACGTGCTCGGTATTACGCTCACTGTCCCATACAGGAATGTAGCGAGTTCGCAACCAATTCCTCTTAAAATGAGGTAAGAGAAAGAGGGATATCGACATAAGGCATTAAAATAAATTGCTTTACTTTAGGGTTATAACCGGACTGGGAGGCCACCGAGCTCTTAGATCGCTTAGGCGGGCGCTCCATGGAGTGACTGGGCTCAAGGGACCCCGAGAGGGGACCTCGGCTTGGGCTGTCACTCTCACTACGCGTTTAGCATTCCGATTCGAGGGTTACCGAGAGGGCCAAGCCTCGGCTTTATCGGTAGCCATTATCTGATTACGAGTATTATTACAACTAACATTACTACCACTTCGGAGAGCGTTTGCGCTGGGAGAAGAAGTGGCGGAAGAAACTCCAGCAACGCTTCTAACATTAATAGGGGAGAAAACCCTGCCAGCTATGTGAGGCCGTAATGAGAGAAAGATGGCCGTGCTCGCCGGCGAGAACAGTGAGTGATTTTACTTTAAAACAACTTGTTATATCCTCGCCTGTGCGATGGTTATTGCATCGCCTCGATAGTCAAGTTCGTGCCTAGGGCGTCTATAGTCGTGACGGAATGTACCGAACGCGATTGGTTTGTAGGTTGCGGCACCTACAACTAATGAATTGGGGTGACCGGCGGCGGAGTCAAAATAGCGGCGCGACGCCAACTTCAGGTGTTTGGCAATGGTAGGCAGCTCTAAGTCCACATGTAACTAGACATTGCGCACGCCCTACGATGGCCCGGTGGCCCTGCGCAAGAATCTGTTTTGGATCACCTGAAGTCGGTGTATTTGTTTAGGGGAAATGTGCGCGGACTAGCATACGTTATGATAGGCCTTATGACGGCTTTATAGAGTGTCACTTTGTTCCGGAGGGACATTTTACTCTTGACCTTTATTAATGGGAATAGGCGGCCTAGTACGAAGGCCGCCCGGTTTCTGAACCGGGTAACGTGAGCGGCGAAGTTAAGTTTACGGTCGAGGATGACACCTCCCATGGAATTGGGCTGTCCATAAGTTTAATGGATGGGAGATGCGCTTTCTTATGTCGCAAAAAGAAGATTCTCAACAGATCATCATGAAAATTTACACACACAACATGGTCAGGAGTACAGAAAATACGTAGGGTGCCTTTTATCTCGAAAACAAACTTCCCGAAACCTAGGGAAAGATAAATATAATCGGACGCCATGTTATTTATGACATCGCAATAACAACTTTTTGACATTCACCTTTAAATACCAAGCATACCAAGAATGCGTACGAAGCTCCGGACAACATCTAGTAATTCTTATAAATTGTCATCATATGACAGCATGAATCACTATATTGTACGTGAGTAGATATTAGGCATACATACCCTAACAGCAAAACAACCTGTCTTACTTTACCATTTTTCTTACGATGCTTAACTAACTTCTAAGTGGTCTCGGTTCTAGATCAATTGGATGTAATATTGAATGGGGAAAAGCTCGTCTTCACCGACAAAGATTAATGTATTGCCGCCTCTAAAGGCCGTATTAGCTACAACGGTATCCGGAAATTTGTTAAAATTTTCCATTCTCGTACCATTTTTCAAACACCTACACATTTGTCGATCTGAAAATAAGAATACGTATATAAGCGAAACGTAGTAACACATATTACATTATATAACCCAAACAGGAATCTTAAAAATTTCGATGATTTAATAAAGGCATTAAAATTGTACGACATTATGCAATCCCTTTCTAAAAAAATATAATAGCATCTATCAGATTGAAGAACAAGTGATAACATGAAAATTGTATGTGTGAACCATGAACACTATATGGCTAGCATGAAATATTTGTACCATTTAAATAAAAATATCAAAAAACAGACCCAATTTACAATACTATTTTTATGAAATAAAATAAAGTCGTTATAGTTAGACCTTCACTCAAGAGCGGCTGCGTAGATTTTTTTTGATTCTTCATTTTTTGGATTTGTTTTCTCCGCAAATAGCAAATGAAAAACATAAAAATTCTCAAAAAATATATCAAGAAAATGCCTTTTCTCATATATTTTTAAAATGTAACGTTTTATCCGATTAATGATAATAATAAAATTCTTTTTCTCAATTAGATAAGATTGATGAATAGTATTATGATCATAATTTAAACATTCCATAACTATGTCCGAGAACTTCATTCTTAACAAGAACCATTAACATAAATTCAAAGCGAGCACAGCTTGAAAACAGACTTAGGACGCCCACTTCATGCTTAAGGATGTATTTATTCAGGAGTTGGCTGCTACAATTATTATAAAATACATATTTTATTTTCATTGCACGGAACCTTCATACCCTAGCCGACTATGCCGGCCATTGCCAGCTATTGCGAGACCGTCAACCGTAAATAGGCGACGTTACATTGTTTATGAGACTTGACTCTCTCAGTCACTACTTTAAATTTTCATTCTCAGACATTCATAGTGCCATGAAGATATACGTTACTCTATTTTAAAAAGATTCTTAATAAGAAAAATGTCTATGTCAGACGCAAATTGTTAGTTATGTAAACACCATTACCCATCTGATTTTACAAATGTTTATCTGCGATATCCAAGAAAGGTCGTAAGATGTCCACTGTTAAATAGTTATGGCTCTTAGTAAATGTTCTTATAGCTGAATACAACACAATATAGAGGTTAGTGTACTTTTACACTTTTATTCTCGACTGTAACAAAAACAATAGGTATAGTAGGATTCAGATGGGTTTACTTCACGTCATATTCGGGACCGAATAAGTTTGATAAATTACGTATACCTTAATCATCTCGGTCTACTCTAGGTAAAACGTGAGAGATGTCTAGTTCGTAAAATATAAACTTGTATATTTTTTAATCCTTCTAATAATTAATAACATAATGACATCAAAAAGAATCATGGCAATAAACATGTTTGTCTTTTGGAGACTACGAAATAGTTTGCGGGAGTTGCTGGTGAAGGCAGCAAGGGAACCGAATCAAGTTTTGTAGACTGTAGTAGAGATGCGTGACATTACATCGTCATCTTAAAAAATGTAAAACCTGATTGTCTGATTATGTTTAAATAAAACTAAAGCAATAATAATAAAATGTATATTTTCCTCCGCTGCTCACTCCCTATACCTATACCCTGCAGGTAGTGGTAGGCCTACGGTCAACTGAACATTTTGTGCCTAATGATGACGACAATGAAAATATGAAATAACAATTTGATTAATTTCTACGAGATGTCCCTGTATTATAATTGCACTTCCAGGCACATGAACACAATTCTTCGGGAATCCTAATTGCAAGCACACTCTAACGTAGGTGTAAAGCGGGCTCGGCTGGACGATCTGAGATTCGTATCTCGGAGAGCACAAAAGAAACGCTCGGTGAATAATAAGGCTTTCCTGGACGAGATGATGCGCCGTAAATGTATCGCGCCGAGAGTTATTCCCTTTGAAACCGCCATCTATGCAGTTAAAGTGGCTCCATTGATCGCGCGCGCCGCCTACGCCCGCCTGTGATGCGGCAACGCTGTATAAAAAGCCTTTTTCATATTTTGTAAAGAATAAAAAGTGTTGTTTGCTTTGAAAATATTTTGATGAAAAATTTCTAGTTTTTTATTTTATTTCAAATACAAACATTCCCCGTCTATTGCTAAAATAAATTACTTTAACAGCGTACTTAGATAGAAAAACAATTGGTATTAGAATAAAAAACCTTCTAGTGCGGTTTTTTATATGTAAATAAAACCTCATAATATATTGGAAAGTATTTCTATGCTCTTAAGACCATCAAATTATTTCATCACTAGTTTCCCTTTACACTCTTTTCGTAAAATTTTAAAACCAGTTTCTCACCTTTTTTTAAATATTATTGTGACCATTTTAATACTATAATAATTATTTGCTTGTTCTGTATGGTTGTTAGCTTGTATGTAACAAGAACCGATGACAATATATTTCCGATATTTTTGTTTAAGTCCTGTGCAGGATTATAAGGAAAAAAAATTTATATTAAGATTGCGAATAACGCCTTCCATGTACAAATTTAATAATAATAGGTTTTTTATGTAATGGAACTTGGCATGTTTTTAGTTTTTATAACTATTAATTATTTATAGTAGAGAGAATCAAACAAGGAAGTGTATCATCTGATATCAACAATCAAAACAGGATACGTTTTTATCTATTTTGTTGGAAAGAACTGGCAAGAGAGTAAGGAAGGACAAAGGAGGGAATAGTGAAAACAGAATATGCGTTTGTGAACTCATTAGACGAATCCCAGGTGTATAAGTCCACTGCCTATATTCTATGAGATCGTGGCACTTGCCCTGTCAAACTGGCCTAGTCATTAGACGTAGCAGTACTCTATTAGTGGTAGAGCCTACAGCAGCAACGCCTATTAAAACCGAATTTGAACTTTCAACTCTACTATTTTTTGTAGGGCATTTAAGATGTCCATCTTTTTTCTACACATAAATATCTTAAATAGGAAAGCAATATTTTGAATATAGAACAACTCTGTTGGTGACGTCTTGATGTATCCCTAGCCCGATTTTGAGAGGCGTCGTTTGCAAAACGTCCACATGTCCGGCGGGCGACGTGTGCTTTTACATACAAAACAGCGCTCACGACCGGACCGAGACGCGCTAGCATATCTAATCTCCGCTCGACGCACGTCAATCAACCGACCGACATGGCGCGCGAGAAACACTCTGAATCGTCGGCTACTTGATTCCGCTATCGATTAGCAAGCTGTAATTCTAGATTTTATCTAGGATCGTGCAACGTTAACGATCATCAATAATGTAAATTAGACTGTGTAACGTTCCTTTTAATTGTACTTAAATGGATCCGGTCCGTCAGTCCCGTGCGAGAGGTTAAATTGAAACTATTTAAATACGTATTGAAATAAAACTTAATCTAACTTAATCTAATGGAAATTAAAATTGATCACGTTGAAAAAGTCGTTATGAAAAAAGAGTATCTTGATAAATTGGACCACATAACAGTAATGGATAATAAAAATGGATCATATAAACGTAAGTTACCTAGCAACGTAAAACTAATATGAAAAGAGCATGAAAAACATGTTGCTATGACAGTCTTGGTGAAAAAGGACCACCCAACATTATCTTAATATGTAATAAAAATGTAACTGATCGCTGTCTGTACATGGAAGATATTTGAGAAAAACTATTATTGGAGGTATTCATATACACAATATAACCCAAAACAATGATTATTAGAATTTTTGTCTGTATATCTGTTGGTTTGTGCGTTTTTGCGCCCTAATCTCAGAAACAGTTTGACCGATTTGGGTGCGGTTTTCACTAATGTATTGTGGTAAGCTTCATTTAAAATTTAGTGTCTGTTTTATCTCAATCGGCTTATAAATGAAAAAGTTATATTAATTTAAAGAAACATGTACAACATTTTTTCGATAAACTATAATGCTGCTATAAAATAGCTGTTTTTTGAACAGGCTGGAAGTTTATTTAACTGTTAGATTTTGTAACTTCCAGTGAATTTGACCTCATACTACTACTACTAATTTTCGGAGATGTCGTTGCTGGTAACCTTATTGACGGTTCTTACAGCTTCATCTGATACAGGGCTCGCGATCCGAGTGACCTCATTGTCACACGTATTTCGGAGATTGTTCAGTATCGTGCGGTGCTCCCTGGTAAGCTACATTTGGTAACGTAGTATTAAACGTATATAGACGATTATGAAATTATGTATGTATTCTTACGTAATATGTTTTGTTACGTTACTAGCTTATTACGTCATATTACGACGTAAGGCAGGCGTCCCGACGTGAAAACAGGGTGAAGTGAAAATAGTCATACATAAAGTCCTTACCAAATATGAAATTTTACCGATAACATATCCCAGAAATAAAAATATATGTATAATGCCAATGGAGAAAGTTAAACACTTCCACGTCCGACAATAAACTGTTAGCGTTAATTGAAAACGGCAAAATCGATCTAAATCTGAAGAGAGTTCCTACTTATATTTCAGATTGCGGACTTGATACGTAGCTAGTTTCTATTAATAAGATTCTCACATCTGATCACGAAGAATCATCACATAACGATGTAGAAAATCATAAGATTTGTGCCAGGTTCTATCAAGGCTTAATAAGAATTCGTAATACTCTCTACCCCTGTTTTGTACAAGCGTGGTTACTTATTCATCTATCGATAGTAACCTTACAAAAATTCTATTGATAACTACAACATACACAAAAAGGCTCGAAACACATATAATCCGTGTATCACAAAACGATTTGCAAAAGAAAACTACTTTTTGTAAGGAAATCTATTCCGAAGCTGACATTTTATCAATATCGTAAAGGAATGCGAATGTTACATGTTAGATATTTTCACCCTGATAGTATCGAGTCAATGAGTTACAGCACGCCGGGATGCTATCCAGCGTTTGATCTGTTCCGGTGACGCGGAGATAGTCTCAGACTAATGGTTGGCCGCTGTGTCCGGACAGCAGATTGTTGCATTCAAGCATCGACGTGTCTAACGCTGTGATCAAGTGACCTCTGTTAGGTAACACAGATTGCTCAAGCTTAACACGAAGTGTACAATTACCGCAGATATTAGATTACAAGATCGTCAAGAAGACTAACCACGCGATCTACCAATTGTGTGAGCTTAATGCTCCAAGATATGATATGATAATGACCATGTCTAGAACTGACCTAGGGCAGTTACAGCAAGTCATTTTAAAACTTTTCACCACAAATAAAATTAAAATGGCGCAAGGCATGCAAACTTGATATTTAATTGTAATTTCATATTTACACACATTACTTTGTATCGCAGAGAATTTGGACTACACCATTAAGGTAGCGTTTTTCAAAAAAAGTCTAGGTCCAACTTTAAAGAAGTAATCGGTCAATCAAAAACAGAAATGCAAGGTGGCGGATCGTAGTTTTATATAATAAAGTAGCGTTGTAAAATTGCTTTGCGTGCGAATTCACAAGGGTTGGACAATTTGTCGCGCTGACTCCGCTACAACATAACTACGGGGGTGTATTATAAAAGCTATTGATTCAAAATTCTTTTCTTTTTTTTAAAGTACTGAACAAGGCATTATTTTAATTCATACAATATTTAATATGATAAAGACGGTACAAATGTATTTAATGTTTTAATTTATTAAACATAATAGTATCACTTTTAGACCCAAAATAGTCGACGTCTTAATTATTTACAACAATAATAATTCTTGTCATGCGAAGTGCAATGCATTCTATTACAAATCTAGTTGATACAAACACTTTCTCGTTTTTTTATACATCGCATTTGATACTAATAACGATGAGCACAAGATAGACCCCGTGCGGAGTTCTCGTGGGTCCACGTTGCATGTTTTGCGGAGCGCGGAGCGTCGGTCTCTAGGACCGATAAGCCTTCTGATATAAGGTCTATGAATGCGATACTTCCAGGGATATACCGTGCAGATTTAAATGTTTTAGACTGTACTACTTGCTAATGACAGTGTATTACACTGGGTTTTCATTACAGTTATAGCATTTGCATAGTTATCATTTAAATATTTGTGTACTTACGTTTAGTTATTACTTATTTGCTGATTTTTTTTATTTAGATAAAGATACTTTTATTCCAATAGCTAAATATGGAAGGATACCCTCGTCCTTCCATACAGGGCAGCAGGGTTTTAAAGAACTTATTAGATTCCAACTGGGAAAGAATCCTAAACTGGAATGTTAGGTAAACAATCATTTAATTTTTGTCACAGCTTCTAATCAAATCCAGTGTGCATAAACTTCCGGACACATGTTAAGGGGTTCTGATAAGTACGGATGTAATTATTAATCATTTACTTAACCAACCTGTCTACTATTATACTCAACCCTTCTACTCTGACATTATACCATACTGGCTGTCATCCCACATCAACACTCAGGTAACAATTTGCCACAGCCCTGTTACAAATGGCCTGTTGTCCTTTCATTGTCATTCTTCATTCGGCATGAAACCATTAATTCTTCGTTAATGCTGTTTATGAATGGCACTAGTCGAATGGATTGCCATTATCGTAATACGGTCACTCTGTAATGTACACTTATTGCTAAGACTTTGCGCAGTATACAACCTAGAAGCTATTTGGTAAATGCTCGGTATTTTATACCATTAAGACAGTTTGTTGCCTTGCGCTGTACTAAAAATATGTTGCAAATAGTGTTATTTGATATAAACTCTAAGTAAACATTAAGAACCATATTTTAAAGCAAAGTTAAGTGGTTAAATTTAGCAGCAGAATTGAATCGGTCCAACATAGCAATAACCATTGCTAGGGCTACCCTCAATAAATCAATAGGACACAAGATAGACCTCTTTGTTGGAGTTTATACGACGAAATTCGGTCACCGAAAAAGTGGTTAGGCTTATTTTGGCAATCATACTACGCGTGGAAATAATAGGAAAAAAACTCACGCTATGGTCAAAGTTTTTAATAAAAGAGAAAAACATATTACAAAGTGAATGACGACTACTTAGAGATTTAGGGAATGAGAGACTGTATGCATATGTCTGTAAAATGCACGTTTGTGATTTATACTTATTCCATCGAGCCATCGGCTTATATTCCTTCATAATACGACCGGGCCCTGGTTAAATCACTACAGGTGAACCCTCCGCCAATTGAGCTGATGACTAGATATTTACTAATGTAAATTAGCTGCACACAATTAAGAGGTTTAATATTAAGAGGAAAATTACTTTGATTCATTTTCTGAGATATCTGGTTATACGTACGTGATATTTTAAAGGAAATATCTCGTTGCCTAAACTCGAATTGATTTTTGTAAATACGACGTTGTTTAATTAAAGACATCAAACGTCACGGGGAGGGTAACGACGCGTTTACTGCTGAGATATCTGTAATTGCGAGTCCTTCGGCAGCTATTTATCAAGCTTTTGAATGATTTTACTTGTGACTGTTATGTGTGCTCAGTAAGGTTCGTTTGCTTGATACTCAAAGTGTACTCATGTGTGGATATTATGATGAATTAATGTTATTTTATCGATAATTTTAAGGAGTTATTAAGTTAATATCTTAATTTCTCCTTCCTTTTAATTATTTTTGCTCCTCATGTATTAAATGTTTCATAAATTTTAATAAAGTTTCTTGCAAATTCTTCAGAATTAATAGGCTTGTCACTTCACCTGATCGGTGGCAATAAGAAATTTAATCTGATTTACCTAAAAAGTTAATTCAACCAATCCACACCTACTACTGTAACTGATTTTTTTTTTAAATTTTGTACATCAAACATCGTAAGAAAACTCAAACGTGTGTAAAAAGAATATATTATGTAGGTGTTCAGAATGTACGCTACATACGCAGGTATGTAAAATAGTCAAGTTACAAAGATTATGACGGATGACCTGATGACCTAATTGTATTGGAACGGTTCTTATTTCTCTCTATCATCATTATCATTACTTGAGAGTTAATTTTATAGTTTAGATTATTTTCTAGCTCTAGCTTGTTCCACATTTATAGCGCTAACGCATTAGTCGGTGCTACTTTATTGCTCCGTCACAATTTATCTGATTTTCCCGCAGTAGCCGATGTCTCGATGACGCGCACATTTACATGGCGCGATCTTTTTGTTCGTCGTTACGTCCTCCGCAGGATAGAGATGTACGACGATACAACGATCTGATGTAGGAATCTTTTCAAACTTTAAAAGTTATCGTTTTCTTTGTTACGTCCAAAGCAGCGTAGGAATACAAGTAATAAATATAAGCGAAATTTAAAATTAATAGAAGCGTCAATAGCCTAATGATCAACGGTACGCTCATGAGGTCGTGAGTTCGAATGCGCCATTTCGACTATTGTACTGAACCATATCTAGGATCTTGGAATGGTTAAAAGAAATATTAGTTAATGACTTCAATAATCTCATTTTTCTGTCTCCCCCTAGATAGTATAGACGAGGAATGGAACCGGCCATTAAAGTGGCCTATTAAGAAACCAGTTCCACCGACATAGAACACGGTCCGAAGTGATTCGATGACTGGATATCTCAGCCCACCTGGAACCTTATCGATACACGTAGGGAGCGTCACCGGAAAATCTTACAGTGGTAGAAATTTTTTCAGTGGTAGAGCCCGCAACAACATCGATAGGATGGAAACGGGAAAAGGATTAGGCAGGGAGGTTAACGGTTAACGGGTAAAGGAAATATCCTTATACCTGTCTATGCCCTCCTCTGTCCATTAAAGGTAGACAATCCATCTGCAACACATTTGCTTGTTGCGGATGGATGTCTATGGGTAGCGCTGACTTAACATCAGGTAAACCGCTTGCTCGTTTGCCTCCTTCTTCCATAAAAAAGAAATCCTTGGCACACCGTCTGACACAGAACGAGCCAACCTCAGAGAACATTACAGCAACTACGCAGGCGCATCTTTCGCAGCACCAGAAAAAATAGGAGATAATGAACTGATGATGTAGCGGACAGCGCTCAGTTAGCTGCCAATACTGGAAACCTGCGAGAGCTATGCATGCTACCATGACGCGAGCGGGAAGGAATGGTTATCGGGAAAAGCCCTTACGCGATAAGGAGGGTAGACTCTTCGCTACTTCGGCCAGTCTCATTCCCAGGCAAGCTTCGGAGTTTATCCCACGAGGGACAAGAAAACGTGGCCGTCCTAATCAAACGTGGCGACGATCAGTAGCGGCGGACATGAATGCCTCCGGGTGGACATGGACTGAAATTAAAAGCGTAGCCCTGGACACAGCCCTACAGCGGGGAATTAGGACTATAAAGAAGAAGAAGACTTCAATAATCTACTATTTTTTCTACAAAATAAAAATAGTTATATGACTGCTTTAGAAAGTTGAATAATTATCAAATATCACACTTATCTATACTAATATTATAAAGAGCAAAGATTTGAACTTTATAGAATACGAGCATAACGTACAAGTATATATATTTCACTTCACCATTTATCACCATGCGTTAGCTGCCGAACGCCCTATCTGCTATCTCGTCTCGTTTTCCTTTATACTCTTCCTTCTTTTTCCACAAAAAAACAGAAGACAACGATCTACCATAAAGTAAGATTATAGTACTAAAATGTATATTTTAACAACACGGTCAACTTATATTTTACGCTTGCCGGCATAGCGCTGCGAGTACCTTTTAAAACGTATGTGCTGAGCTTGTATTGCAGCTAGAACGAACAAACTAAGTACACTCAACCTAAGGATTTTGAATTCTGCATGTGTTTTTACTGCCCCTACCACTTTACGGAGCGTTGCTCCTCCATCACTCAGTAAATCTGTAACACGATATATAGTGTGTGCTCCTCCGCTTAGACCCCCTTAGTAACTCTCGGTGTGTAGGTTCAACCTATTGCCTCGGATATCAAATTACCTTCTTTTGCGGCAAACATTAAAGATTAATTTTTGTTTGTTAATAAATAATTATTACATGTTAAAATTATCGGAAGATGGATGACATCAAAGGTGTAGCAGGCCCAGCAAGCGAATGATAGGGATATAATGATAGGGATGGACCTTGGTGGATGCATGTGTCGAAAGACAAGCCGTTTAATGTCTACAAAGAAATAAATGAAAAAAAGCAAATGTTTATATTTTATGTAGAAATATAGATTAGGTTATGTAATTTTAAAAAAGAAGTTTATTAGGCAGCAATAAAGACTTATTTTATGTTATTGGAGTTTACTACCATATAAGTCGGGGGTTAAAATTTATGGGGAGTAAAGTCAAACTAAGCGTTACACGAAGAACGTTACGAAATAGGATCTCATGCGCAACCTATTTGGACGATCATTCCCCAGTACAGAGTATACACGGCGGGATGGAAACGCTTGAACCTGGTTGTTTTTATATATTTTATTAATGGGCCAAAATAATAAGTGGGAAGGTACGTCACAAGTTATACAATCTCTGTCTCGAAGCAGTGTGACGATTAAACTTAAATAAGGACAATTGATATGAGTAATTGAATATCTTTACTAAGCATTCGCAATACTCACGGTACTTAACAATTATCTGATAAAATGAACAAAAATGTAGTCTACACGACGCTGTCACTTTTCAAACCTAAAACATGTCGGGCATCAATACATGAGCAATGCCTCGTGTCTTATAATATAAAAAAGAATGAATACTTAGTTTTATAAATTTGATATTATTTCATTTTATACGTTTGGCTGAAATGGCATAAAAGTTTATATATTGTTAAAAATTACACATTTTAAAACGATTGAATGCTTCAGTCGAAATTCAAAGTGCAAATGGAAATGAGTCAGTTTTAGAAAAAGCATTTAATTTAATATGTTTTTAATATTAATGTAACCCTTCCTTCGTAAACAAGATAAGCGATCTACTTTATAAATTTAATGAAAACGAAATGTCTGTCCAATTAACACCTGAGCAGCCACTAACTGTAGAATAATTAGTTTATAGTTAAGGGAAGTGTGAGAGGTTTGCTAAAAATGTCATTAATGCATATTTGTTTGATGGATGAAATGAAACGAAATGGACTATTTATAGAATTACAAATTAGGAATATGTTTATAAATTAACAATAAACTTTGTTAGACGTACTTTAACCTCTACTAGCTCTTGACCGAGCCTCGCTCTGCGTTGTCATCTCTGTCATCGTAAGTTCGTGTTTATCTTTATGACATTTATAAACCAAAAAATGACATCTAAGGTCACATCACAAGAAATATTAAGTAATAATAAGATTTTGCACTATTGTCAATGGCGATGACGAAGAAATGGTGCTCTACAAATTAATTTTTTTTTTGGTTTGTTGTGCTTTTAATGTGCCTATCCGGGCTTTACTTAGACATATATTTTTTTTTAAATAAAAACGGCACCTTAATACAAAATTTGATTCAATTCCTAATAGCCGTTTCCGAGATAGCCAAAAACATATATTTATGTACAAGAACTGCTCGCTTTATATTCTATCAACCCCATTTACAACATGTAATACATAATTTATGGCGAGAAGAAATTATTCTAAGGCGCATTTTCGCCATTAAAACTTTACATGCAGTAAAAACTTGATTGCTTTAAGTCATAAGAAATGATGTACTCCGACATTATAGTGGACTCTGACATAAAATATGTATTTTAAGGTAACAAAATATTTGTAAACGGCAACTGCATTACAATGTAGATAAACTTGTATTCAAAGAACTTTAAATTATGGTTTATAAGAATTTTTGTTCATGACCTAAGACAGTTGTTTTGAATGCCTCAATAAGGTTAAATTGTCCAAAAAATATATGAATATTAGAATTTTTTTAGGTTAAACACATTGTTATACTTATAAATTCTCAGATCAAAAAGTAAGCTTAAACGTTATCGCTGCATACTTGACTTACGCACAAGATAGTGAGAATGTCAACGGTGAATTGTATTAAAAATATAAGTTGTTTTTTTCCTCGACGAATTTTTTGCTGCGAGACAACCAATTAAATGCAGCCGCGGTCACTTTGTACGATAAATGGCATCAAGATGTGGGTCCTCGGTGCGTTTATTATCTGATATCTCTTAAGCCGTGTCACGTCGAATGAGATCGTCGGTGTGCGCCCGCCTAACTCGGATAAATGATCTACTTTTAAATAGCCACTTAATGGCGACCGCAAACAAATTACGCAGTAATGTAACAAGAAGCCTGTCGGGCGACCACTCACCGGGCGCAGCGCGTGTGTCGTTGTGTACACGCCTTTAGATGTGTTGCCCGCAGTGGTGTCAGATAACTGATAGTTAATTTTAATCTTGCCGAAAAGGTTAAACCTTGTTAAATCTCTAACAGTTATTTCAAACAAAATTCTCTACAAGTATCCACACGTATTAAAACTTAACAAGGGCAATTTAATTTAAACTTAACTTCGAGCTGTCTATAATTTGAGATTGTTATATTTTATAACTTTGTAGGCACAAGTTAAATCGTAAGTATAAGGTGGATGTATGCATACACATATTTCCATGATTAAGGCGTATGAGCGTTGCTCGTTACCACCTTCAGACTAACAACTCGGCTGATGCCTAATTAATGTAAATGAGTTATCCCTGAAATCGTAGTTTAGTTATGCCGCAGCGTTGTTGTGACCTCGTGAGGCAAATTATTTTGATCAACGTATACGTAATATCGTTTTGTTGATTTGTATTCATTTTGCAATCTATTTTAACGTGATAATAAGTCATGGAGTTTCGTTAATGTAGCCAACCAACTATTGATTGTGGCTTCAAAATAACGTTGTACTGTCGTAATTAATTGGAAAATTTTTGATAATCAATCGTTAAATGTTGCTTCTAACAATACTCATGTGGAAATTTAAAGTAGATGTTTTACTAAAATATATATTTTATAATAAGAAGGTAAATAATAATAAAAAACTTCCAACACGTGTAATGATAGCTGATAAAATTATAATTTATCTCCAATAACATCATTTTCTGATTCAACTTTAAACTATTTTGAATAGCAAACTTTTGGTATAAATAGTATGGATGCAGACTGTTTTTAAAAATATTTTTAGTGTGTGTACACATTAGTGAAGTGCCTCGGGCGGTCATCCGAAAGGAATCTCGATTCAAGTTTTTGCCTGGTAGCGATTACTGCACGCTGCGTTGCGCGCCTAGGAGCGGCTCGACTTACCATCGACCTTTTTTACTTGTTTATTTATTAACATTAAACTGAACACTAATAAATTATTAAAATTACCTATATATGACTTAATACGGTGTAATTAGTGTTAAGATGATTACAAATTGTTAAGCGTTTGGTCTTATCTATATTTTTAATTGAGAACTGTGGCTATAAGTTGTAAAAGTTTGGTTGTATTTTATTGTATTATTTTTTATTTATTGTGTTACAATTAATAAGGGCTAAAAGTGAATATTGTGAAATTGTAGAATTGAGAAAGGTATGCTTCGGTGGTTCGGGCATGTTGAAAGGATGTATGAAGGGAGCGTAATGAAACAAATTTATATTGCAAGAGGTGAGTTGCAGCGTCGGCAGGGGACGTCCGAGGAGAACTTATATCGATCAGATTAGTAACATACTAAAGAAGGGCGATATAAGGAGTACTCGTAACGACGAGCTTGTATGCGTAGATGTATGAATGTAGAAGAAGCGGGAGAGGTGTGCCAAGATCGCGCCAAATAGAAATCCATAATCTCTGCCTACCCCTCTGGGTTACGGGCTTGAGCATATATTTATTTATTTATTTAAAAAAAAAATATTACAGTGTTCATTTGCTATGTGAAAAAACAACAAAGATACTTATAGGGTATCCTAGAAAAAACCTACTTGTCTTCACCCTTGATTAAGTCACCTTTATCGGTAGATCGCAATAAAACTGTCACTCGATATTTGTGATATGACAGATACGATATCTCCATTAGCTTGAAACACTGTCATCATTCCGATGAGGTAGTACGTGCACCGAAATAAAAATAAAACGCAACTCGTATCACGAATTTGAACGACTGCCAGTTTCGTACGTTTATATCGACATCGAAGCGACCAGGGCAGCCGAGGGCCGAGGGCCGACGGAGGATAGCCGGCAGACGCGCTCATAAATTAAAAGCCATCATATTTGTTTTTCGAACGGACGAGTAAATAAAATTCCGATCGACGGAGCGTAACTTGGCGCGGTACGTAATCAACAGTTTTATTCGGCGATTCCGCTGCCTTGATTTTGAGCTTCATCCTTTCCACGAATGAAGGCCGCACTTCATTTAAATATCTTTCGCCTTTGGATTCTGTTGACGCTGATTAAATCCAACGCGTCTGTATATTTTTATCGAGCCACGATTTCATTTGTTCTGTTTTATTTCGGCAACGGTTTTCATTCCATTTGTAACGGTTCGCCGTCGAGTGAATTTCGAGGCGACGGAGGTGCTAGTTAACGCTGAGGTCAGTAATTAACTGACGAGATCAACAAGCCGCTCGATGCTAATGGGTCCTTTCCACGTCAAAGAGCTGAGAGGCGTCGGAGCGTATCTGTCCGAATAATGGGGCAGGTTGTGCCCTTCAAGGGCGACGCGCGCCTGTCGGAGCCTCGACCTTTCTGACCCTTGTCAAGCATCAATCGATTAGCTTAGCAAGTAGCACTAATTTGTCTTTATGTCGTTATCTAATAGGGGTTGTCATGAATCTTAAATTCTTTATTTGTCTCTTTGGCATCCCGCCCACACCCAACAATGTAGGGAAATTGAATTTTCGTACGGAGCGCATCAACTTATCGATTGGGGAGCAGACGAAGCGAGGCCGTTATTTTTATGGTCTCCTTGTAACAAAATGTGTGGTATCCGTTTTTGCTAGCGGAAGATTTTCGTACTCGTACTTATTGGAATATTTTCGACTCTCTTTTTGTTGACAGATGCCATAAAACTTAAATATGTTTGAGCGTGCGCGAATACAGTACGTTGATATCTCAAGCTTGCAATATATTTGTAAATTGAGTAGCCACGTTTATTTCTGCGCCAAATTCAGCGTTAAAATGTCTTCTTATGACGAATTTGGCTAAAACTCTGACTCTCACAACCTTGTTAACCTTTCGAAGTATTGACAAACCATAGACCTATCAGAGAAAAAAATGAGTTACATTCAAACCTAATTTACATTATATCAGTGTATCTAAAATTGAAATTAAAATAAACATAAAAAAACCAGTGTCGGAAGTCAATGTAAAATCACCATTAGATTTCGATTACCGAAATGAACATTAGAAAATGTCACCATAAATTTATAAGCACAACACCAAAACTATTAATTTTGGACGAGTTTCTATAATGCGAGAAGTTTATGGCACTGTTATGTTGGTATTATGACGTTGCGTTCGATATAGTTGCAGTAAAGGGTAACAATTAAATTTTAGACCTAATTCTTCTTTGTGGAACAAAAATTTATTATGTTATTCAAATGACTCGTAAAACAGACCGCCTGTTACTAAGTGACAAATGTTAGACGTGTTAGGCAGAACTATACATGTAATGAGGTTTTATTGTACATGTTGATGATTACATATAGATTAATTTAAAAAAGTAGGTAGTAACTGTTTTCACTAGTATGCAAGTTATGCTTTTCCGTCCTGTAGTTCCTACATATTTAACAAAGTTTATGTAAATACAAAAATATATTTAATGATTTCTTATTAGACGTAAATATCGAAACAATTTGAGCGTGAATGTATGAACGTCATATTATCATAGGCAGATAAGTCCGACGACGCGGCGCGAAGCTACATAGGAAAATATATGCATATCGTGAAAAGTTATTGATTAAAATTTAAATATTTTTGCTGGGAACTACAAATTGTTTGAACAATTAGGGCAATGTTTGGGCGGCGAATTATCACAGTTGTATTGATTCTATTAATATAACTGTCGATAATCCAAACCAATAAGTAGATACAAAGCACTACATCAACTTCCTTTTTTTAAATAAAGTAAAACTTGAATCTGTCTGTCTGTTTTATGAAATGAGTAATCAGATTAAGATATAATTTATTTTCTATGTGACTGATATGACTATCCGCTCGCCCAAATCGAAACATTTGGAAGTATTTTCGTAAATTTGTGGCCTGGAAATGGTTTTCAGTATCTTAGCCACTGGAGTATGTATACGATTCATTAAGTTTTTTCTTAAATGTCGCCTAAACACAAAAAGAACTCCCTTAATTACAGCTATTTGTGTTCAGCGCTTCGCAAAATTATTCAAATAACGTTCGAGTTAACGGCTTTTTTGTAACGAATTGCCGCGTATTTTCCCCTGTGTCGTGTTTATGGCCGATTGCGAAATAAAAGTCAAACATCGTAAATTCAAGCTGCCGCGGTATAAACAAATCTTATCTTCACAAAAGCAAAGGCTTATCTAGAAACACATCGTCCATATTTCTAAGCATTAAATCAGTAAATTTGAACTATGTAACGTGAAATACAGATCTACGTAGCTACGAGTAGGTACAGTGCATTTAAATACGCAACGACAAAATTTATTTAGTTTTAGAATTAGTACCAGAAAATGTATGGCACACCTATACATCTATATACTGTGAAGATGTTTCCTTGATTGATGAAGCTGCAATTTATTTATATAACGGCCGCTCTATGGATAATGTTCTTAAATACTGTTAGATCTTAACAGGAATCAGGTGATGATGGTAAGAAATTCCAATTAAATGTTTTTTAACAATATAAAATTTAAATTTCTGTACCGATTCGGATTTCTGAACTTATCGTTTGTATATTTATTGTAAATTTTGGGATATACATTGAAGTGCTACCTTCTACTTCCAGTCGCCAAAAACTTGCTGTTCACTTGCTTATCTTAAATATTTTAGCTATTGCTTCACTTAGATAACAAAAAAAGATGCACGCTCACTCGACACTCATGACACATATGATACACAAATTAAATGTTTACTTGGTAACAATGTAGTTTTAGCCTTTTTTAGATATTAGCTTTGTATAATTAAAATTAAAATAACGGGGTAGCTATTAAATGATCATTTTGTAATATGTGTAATTTACCTTATTTGGGGTCCGCGCAGTCCACACACCATAATCCATACTGTATAGGTTTTGGCTACACTTTTTACGGCCGGCCACCTGCCTGACGCTAACACTACACGGGAATAAAATTTCTTGTAAGATAATTTTTATAATAAACAAATTAATAATTCCTGCTTAACTCAGCATGAATCGCCAATAAGATTGGTCCTTTGCCGCCCTCATCCAGTGGACACCTGCCAACTTCGTCAGATTGTGGTAGGCATGCCCAGGTTGCGTCGTCCTGTACGTGGCCTTCATTCTAAAATATTTTGGCCCCATCGACGATCCCTTCTAAGAGCAATTTTAACTTGAGTTTAACAATTAATTGGACAATGTTGGTTACCTTTGTTGTGCTGCGGATTACATAATTTCTGACATGATCGCAGATACAGCATTATTGTCCTGTCCATTGTGCTTTGAGCGATCTTCAGCCGTTTGATGGTGCTCATTGTAAGGGGCCATCTACATCACATTATTGAGTTAGTACTGACTATAATAGAGCTTTGTTATTTGGTGCAAGGTTTTGTTATTGAACTCTAAATTGACATTGTCCTACAACTATTATAATTTTCGTAGAGATGTGAAACTCGTAACAAACCACATAAAGTGTATCTAGTTAATTTACATATTTTGCTTGAAAGTACTCGTAAAATAATTATAGTTTAAATGGTACTAGGAAGTTGGTGAGTAACATAATCTCGCCATATATTTAGCCGTCGCGTAGCTCCTAGGGCATTAATGATCTGGCGCAGCGTCACAAGATTGTTGTCTTGCACTGAGGTGGCGGCTAACATTGTTAGTTAGTGCCTGCACTATCCTTGCGAAATATATTGACAGCGAATCGGGTGAGTGCCAAGACATATACTATGTATAAAATAGCTTACAGCATTTTCTTGAAATCGGATTCAGATCACGTTATTATAGAATATATAAATATAGCTATAGAACTATTTCTTTTAAAATAAAACTAAAACGTCCAGGTGAAGGTATTGTTTAACACGTTTGAGATCCCCGCAATCCTTTGCGTCGCCCTCAAATCGTCAGATTATTGAAATTATTAACATGCCTATTTTAATCTGACGCGCTCGAGTATGTCCGATGATCGATTTTTTGTATAAATTTAAGGGTTTTATTACCCGCACTATTTTTTCTATAATTAGTCATACGTATTCCCATTAAAATATTTTTAATATGGTTTCAGGCGTCATCTTTCATAATTATTTAAATTACATTTAGTTAAAAGCAGCTTGGAAAGTGTGATTAAAATAACAGGATACTTTATATAATGGATTCGGGCCAAATAACGATACTTCAAATTTGTCATATTTATAGCTGTAATGAAAATAATAACGAACTAATAATGGCTTTCGCTAAACACGCTTTATGATTTAAGTAACACATAACTATGAGATACTTTACAATCCACTCTCGTCGTTAAATCTAATGTTTGTAAAATTCGACGGAACATCAGATAATTATTTTAATGACCGTCGAGGGACACCGTCGCGTTTATAACGAACCGAAGGAGTATTAGACACTTTTAATTTAATCCACATTACTATCTAACCCCGCTAAAATGCTGCAATAGCTGGCTCAGGATGTGCTCTCGCTATTCGCGGTCCTGATAGTTTGTTTTTAAAACCAAATTCGATCCTGCAACTCCATAAGTGTCGCGAATATTTATTTGTTATTATAGTGATATTGGTACTGTGTATCAGTTTAGAGTTTTCTTAGTAGGAGGTTGAGTAAATGTGTGAAAGAATTTAAGTACGTGAAACCAAGACTCCTCTGGCTCCGGTTAAAAGTGGGGTCACACTGACTGTTTGTCGTGGAAGCTTTTGCCCCAGACATGTATAATCCCGCTAATATCGAGAGGAGTTTTGGGAGAATGTAAGAGAAATGTTAGAGAATAGTTGGACAAATAAAAAATAATTATTTTAGGAGATTTTTATGAAAGGGTTGGTATAAAAAGGACAGGGTATTGTATTGAGTAGTGTAATAGTAAAAAGGGTAGTATATTGGGAGCGACAGGTGATGAATGTGCCAATGAGAATGGCGTAAGTCTTCTCGCGGTGTGCTCGGAAAATAATCTTATGGAAAATACCTTATTCTGCCACAAGAAGATTCATATGTTTACATGGGAAAGAGGGCAGGACCGAAGCATAATATATTTTGTACTTGTGGATGAAAGAAGTGGCTTGATTTACTGGCAGAAAAAAACAGAGAAGAAGCGAGAGAGGTGTGCCAGGATTGCCCCAAATGGAAATTCAAGATCACTGCCTACCCATCTGGGTTATGGGCGTGAGCGCATATTTTTATAGCAGTTTACTTGTATGTTTTACTTTTCCCTACACCTGTACTGTTTCTTCCTGACGGTTTGAAATCTGAAGGTTTTTGATTTTATAATATCATTGACATCAGTGAACTAAGTATCGAATCTGTCGATTTAGCGTAATTAATACTCTAAATACTCTTCCATCTCAGTACTTAAAAGAAATGAAATATATAACCCCAAAAAAGAATACATTTAAATTATAAGCATAATAATTCTTCCGATATTACAGTTTCGGTTTAGATTTCCTTTCCTAATTATTTCCGTGCCCTTTTCCCACTCACGTAGGGTTGGCACAGTATGACTGTAGTCCATACTGCATAGGTTTTCAAAAATCTTCTCAAAATTTTACTGTCAAAATCACACACCTACCAAATAAAAGTTATACATTGTGTGTTTGCTGCAAATACCAAGCAGAAAATATTTAAATTTAAAATGCATAAGAGCAAGACCCATTTTATACGAGGTTCCTAGCTCATCACTAGTGTATGTATTTTGCTGCGCACCCAGTTGTGACATGGAACTGGGCTAATATCGTTAAACGTTTACATTGTCGCGGCTGCACGCGCTGCGAATGACGTTGCTGTTTTAGTAACAACCTCCTGAACTACATACACATTGACGTATATACGAACAAGCTATTATTGTATCTCTAGCTCTTAACTGCAACTTCGTCGATTAAATTTTTCGAATTCGAACGACAGCGGGTGAGCGTACTGACATTTAAGCTACGAACTTCTTTAGACTGTGTAATCGTTACCGTGTCTTTCGTATACTTGATACATGATAATAATAAAACATTTGAACTTTTTGTATGTTTAGATTCAATTTGATATATATTGTACAGATTAACTGGCCAAAGAATTTAAATTAATCAGTGCTTTCTCTAGAAAGAGTCCCTTGTTCACGTAATTCGTAGCACTATTTTAATTTCAATAAAGTTAGCGGAGAGCAGTTCCTGGTCTACATTGAGTCCGCACGATATAATGAAACTAATTTAATGGAGTAAGGAACTCACTTAAAGTTATTAAAACACTATAAAGTGGCGTGCAGTCGTGCCATCACGCTAATTGAAAACAACATTGTAGTATCTCGCTACTCGCTACAACTTAATTTCTAACATAAGATTGCTTTCCTGTTTTTAGACATTCCTTGCAGGATATCCTCTATACTGCATTTTATTTCCGTTACAAACTTTCAACAAAGGCTACTTTGGAAGTTGGCAAGTGGTTCTTAGGTTTATTTTCGCAGATATTGTAAGACAATGAAGCTTTCTAGTTTTCTATTCATTCTTGTAGGACATTTCTGCCGCTTTAAAAATTTAAAAGTAAAACCTTATTCTATTAAAACTGAGAAACGCTCAGGTTTTCAGTTAATTCGACAAAGGTTTTACAATTTTTAAGAAGGTGGCGTTTATCTCAGTCTTTAATATGCATGTTATTTATCGTGATAATCCTACTCAAAGTGAAAGTTAATTGAAAAACTTATAACCAATATTACTAGTAAAGCTTACTAAGTTGCAAATTTTCAAAGTATTTAAATATCGTCAAATTTGCAAAATGACATAGAAAGATTACACTGATATATAAATATAAGCTATTACTTCAAGTGGGCATGCATGGCATTTGCTACAAATATTTTTTTTATTTTATTATTGGTGGCAAACGCGCTAGCGTTTCTGAGAAGTGACCGCTAGCCATGGGCATTTGCAACAAGCAAATGAGTTGCAGATGCGTTACTTACCTTTATGGGACACAGGAGGGGATTGACAGGAAGAGTACATATATCCTTTCCAATCCCCTCCCTGCCTGCTGAGGACTGAAATTAGGCCTCCGGCACTTCACTCGTCAAACGAAACGCAGAATAGTACTACTTCACGCCTATCCCCTGTGAGGTCGTGGTATTTCACCGGTCGAGCCGGCCCTAATAATGCAAGGATATATTTGTTTAGTATAGTAAGGGAACGGGATTTGAAGGAGTAGAGGATGGATAGGAAAAGGAAATATCCTGTTTTCTGTTCATGTTCTTTGTCCATTATAGGTGTGCAAGGCACCTGCAACTCATTGGCTTGTTACAGATGCTTATGGCCTTATATCAGCTGGACTGCATGGTCTTCTATAAAAAACATTCAAACCCTCAGTTTTACTATAACCAACTTGTAATAATAAACCAGCAAGCCTTACAAAAATATTTAGTTTCACATAACTTTGTTAAATGTATATAACGGAGCGCGCTTAGTTTGATCGATTGTT
>JWHW01044895.1:361482-389084 GCA_000931545.1 Papilio glaucus
TTTTAACATTATAATCGCTTGCGTAAGGTAAACGCCTACGGATTACACTTGAACATTTTTACGCACAACTAATTGGCAAGGAACCAATCTATTTTTTATTCCCATCCTTAGAGTTCCGAAGGAGACAATCCATCTGCTGTGACCAATTTAACTCAATTGCACCCTTGTCCGTTATATGAAAATTCCCAAATAAAGATATAAAGTGTTTATTAATTTATAAATTAAATTTTAGTTTTTAAAAACGTTATTGATCTGGTTTGATTAAATGTTAATGCAAAATCGTGAATGGAAGGAAGCCAGAAATAACATTTTCCTCGTACTATTTCATATTACTTTCGATAAGGAAAAAACGCTGCGTAAGCTCATAAAAAGTTATGTGGAGTATCTTAAATCTCCGGAAACAATAGAATTGATTCTCCCGCTCTCAGCTTTGAAGTTAAAATAAAGAAGCACTCGATGGGTCAATAAAAATGTAAATATTGTATAGAAACATTTTATGAAGGTTAATACGTGCACTGGATTTTTGTACTCAACGTAACCTCATTCGTTCTTTTAAATATTCATAGATTATATATCAGTTATGCTATACAACAATATTTATCAGATCTATCGGGTACCGAATACCTGAGGAGCCAACAAATACAGGAATGATGTAAGCATAATATATATTTCTACGTTTCATCTGTTAACTGAGAAGATTCCGTAGAAACATTCTCAATCTTAAAGCTCCTCATTTTTTATACGAGAAGGTGGAAAACTAGCTATGAATTGTCACACATCAGGTAATTTTTTCGTCCCTCTGACTAAAATACTCACTCTATTATTGTTCGTAGGTGAGCACACGATGCGCAACTACCCGGCGACAGTGCACGGCGCGTTCCTCTCGGGGCTGCGGGAAGCTGGCCGCCTGGCCGAGCTGCTACTGCCGCACGCGCCCATACCTACACACATCTAGCCCAACAATACGGACTGATACTTTATTTAGGAACAGCATACAATATTAAGATTAACAAACACAATAGAAACAGTTGAATGTCTTACCGTTAATGCCTTTACAAGTGTGTAAGACAGGCACCGGCGTTTAACAAACTTACTTGCTTAAATCAAGGCTTGGTTACACATACCGAGCAAAGCGGTGAGACATTACTCTAGTAGGTAAAACGAGTATCGAGCTACTGTATCGCTGCTTTGTATGTGAAGCGCTCCGAAGTAAGCGGTACGTGTTATCAAACCTTTAAAGACCTTATTGTACGTGAAAGTGGTTAGAGCAGTTACAAGTATTAACTAGTTTAGATTTGTACGTATGTGTGATCAATTGGTTGCAGTGATTTTAATATTGGGTACAGAAATAATTTTAAATTTTTTAAAATAAACTTGTAGTGAACTTGAGTTGTTTGAAGTAAATAACAAAATATATTTGTTTATACGGTTTAGAAAATACATCACACAAATGCTTGTCTCAGATTAACTTAGACAGCAGGCTATTTTGGTTATACGTGGGTAATACGGCTGAAAACAAAGGCGAATATACAGCAGACGCTGAATTTGACGATTAAGTTCTAAAGTTTGCATTAAAACATACGTATAGTTCCTTGAAGATCACGTTAGAACAGTTAATACACCTAGACTGCACCAACTTGCCTCTTGTCTCCGAAGTTAACCTTCTCTCCCGGTCCCGGTTTGCCAATATTCCTATTTGTCTTTTACTTTACACTATATTATTAGTTTTTTTTCATGCTATAAATAAGGGTATTATTGTTATAGTGTAATTTTGATCATATTTTGTTTCACTAATATTTAGTATTTTATGTTAATTAATTACCACTATCCCAGAGATATAGTTTATCTAGAAAATGTAACAGACCTTTGTCAATTCAATGAAGACATTTGATGTCGCATAACGAAGTAATATTAGAGTGTTGCGCAAACAACCGAAACCCGTTGTACCGTTTATGTTATATAGATACGTCATTACTGTTCACTAGGGTGCTTTAAACATTGCCCGTTGTTTTAAATCATTCAAAGGATTTCCGAAATAGAGGAGTCGCCATTACTAAATAATACGGATGAAGAAGGCTATCGGGTATTCCGCATCGAGTTCCAATGTTTCACTTCCGCGAGCATGACTGTACCGTGTCGATACCACGGTCGTGCCGGCTCGCACCTTATCGCGGAGATGATTTGTTCACCCGATTGCTTGCCACATAGACCACATCTGTTTATAATTAATTATTTTTCTTTATAGTTAATTAGCTTTACAAATTATATTCCAATTCATGGATTTTTTTCGTAAAATTTCTACATCTTTAACAAGCTATTTGGTTTGCGGTTCATGTTTTACCTTTTTACTTGTCTAATTTCTGTTTTATCTAATTAAGACGAATCAATATCATTGAAGATTAGAATGATATTAAGAAAAAAATATTTTTAGTGGAGGAGAAAGGGTCTTTATTTACGATTTTTATTACTTGAGCTTGTCAGAATCGTCAGATTGTTATATTATCAAGTTATCTTTGAACTATTTTATTTACAATAAAATAAACTTGACCACGCTCGAGGCTGTTCAGGTGACGTTTTTGTATAACAAGTTTGTGATTCCTGCAATCCTTTGCACTCAAATCGTCCGATTATTGAAACGCATGCTTGTGACAACTTAATTTGACGCACTTTTACAAATTTAACGGGCTACCCTAAGCTCGCGGCTCTACATGGATGACTGATTTGTGATGTAGTAGGTACTCTCGATATGAAAACCTGACGCGGTCGAGGATGTACAAAAATCCCCGCTTGGGCTCCCGTACCATTAAGGATCATAGCACGAATGACAATAAAGAACCTTGGCTGTTCCTACTGTCCGATTGATTGGTTTATATATTTGTTTTAATTAATTTATTAAGAAATACCTACTTGTATTTATTACCTACGAATCTTGTTTCATTATAAAAAACTAAACTGCGTACTTAAATTTTTAAAGTATTTAATAAGATTTATATATTCTGTAGAACAAGGTTTGGTTCATAACAATTTAAATATTTAATAAATATTGTACAATGCGGAGAAATAACGACTTAACAAGTATTTTATGACAGCCACGTACAATATGATTATCCGATACGAAGAGGTCAATAAAAATTAATTATCGTATAAAAAGAGCTAATGTCTTTATGCGTGTAACATAGTGACTGGCTTCTTGATTAGTTTTAATTATTTATAATCGCGTATAAAATGAATGATGCGACACAATAAAACCAGATATTCTACATTAGTGTATGTAATAAATACGCCGGATTTTAATTAAATGGGAATGGATGAGAGTTTGTTAATAAGTATTAGCTCGTACGACCATGTTACAGTAATCGGGCGATCAGAATTAGAGATCGTAACCCATTTAATTCATTGTTTTCAATATTTTATCCAACGAAGATGGCCTTGGTGCCTTTAGTCGTCAAGCCGCTGGTCTATGGGGTTCCTACTTACAGACACACAATATATACATATAATGTTTTATTTTTAAAAATAATGTATGAAGGAATGAATGTATGTTCGAAAAGAAAGTAATATAATATTTACAATGAAACAATGAAGTCAAGTGTTGTGTATGTATGATATTACATTGAATTAAAATAAAAGGTAAAAATAGTCAATTCATAATATAAGTAAGTAGCTAAGACAGTTGTTTTAGTTAATCAATTTGTTGTAAGACACAATAACTTTTTAGTTTGAAGAATTTCGCATTTTGTGTGTGAATTTGAATAATTTTGTATGGATTTAATAAAATATTCTATGAAAAAAAAATTTTAGTTCCTTTAGTTTTATTCTCATGTATTGTACATACATGAGAATCTACTTAAATGAGTTTTATAACAAATAAACTATTGCTTGACCACAATCCCACCTGATAAGTGGCAAAGTGATCGATGAGGGTTACAAACTATTTAATGTGAAAAGGCTCTACTTGACAGACGTGTTTAAGCCAAAAAGTAGAGTCGCTTCAGACAATGTAAATATTAAAATTATATAACCTTACTATATGACAAATATCTAATGATAAGCATCGAAGAGATCATCTCTTCGTTATCATAATAAGTAGTCAACAGAACTAACTCAATAGCAAAAATACGTACGTGTCTCGGTACAACAGTTACCGATTGTAACAACATGGCTAAACAATAATTCCACAGAGTTCTTGTGTAACGTGTTATCTTCTTCGCGCTTGCACAATGAAAAGAGAGAAGGATAAGTCGTGAGTGAGCATTCGCATTGTAAATTATTGCCTTATAAAGATCGCAAATCGACATCCATATTTGAAAGGTTACTTGTGTCGGCTTAACGCAGCAGTATCTGCGGACCTCATAAACTATTCTCGTATTGAAAACGAGTGCCGAGCAAATTTGTATGATCCTCCAGGAATCCAGTTGCTTATTTTTATGTGCAGGTGATTGATCTTGTGGTAAGTAATGTTATATTTTAATAAAAAGCAATACAACCAGTTATTAACTCTATCGTTAATCTTAATACTAAACGAACAAAGTACTTACGTTAACCTAATACTATAAATTAACGTACCGTGTTATAGAACATAGAGCAAGAGCCGGCGAAGATCTGACATTCTTAATTTTATTAAACCTGAAAGTTTATCTGTAATACAGATAAAAACCATCCCCAAGTATGAAGGATTTCGGTAGCTTAAAATTGCACCTCAACTTCTAACTGGCAAGCTAACGTCTGTTTCGTTATGAAGCCCGAATGCCTGACATCTGACGACTGTCAAGCGTTTGTGTTTATAATTCCAGCGTGGACAGACTAGTCAAGTGAAGGCCGTAAATATTCCGCCATTACTGTTAATTTTGTCATGCCAACGACGTAAACCTACATGAAAACTAAAATTAAGAAACACCGAGAAACTTTCAGGTTTTATAAAACGATGGTCAGATCGTCGCCGTCTCTTGGGCTAACATTTCTGATATTCTTGGTAATTTTGTACAAATAAGAGCAGCAAATTCGAACAAAAAACAATATATTTTTACCTACGTCTTGTTATTTAGGAATTCATGTATTCGGTTCAATTTTAAACCATGTTAGAAATGAATACATGCATTTTTCTATAATATGATTAGATAAATATGATAAAATAATAGAATACGTTTCCATTATATTATGAAAATTTGGTTGTAGATGTGTAGTATATTTAATTAGTGCATTTTTGTAAGTAGAGTGAACATGAGAAATTTCGAATTATTAAACAATTAAAATCAAGGAGCTTCATTACACGATAGCACTAAAACAACAAAAGGAATGTTTATTTATAGTTCCGTGTTTAGGCGGGGCTAGTGACGGATTTATGGGATCTTTTAATTGCCTTTTTAATTATTTCTTCACCGACCACGCTGCCAGCAAATTGAATACGGAGCCTTGTAAATTCCTGTGATCTTATCTAACCTATTTTGTGAGTGGAAAACATTATCTAAATGTTAACCCAATTGTTCTGGCAAACGAACATTCTAAGGAAATATATGACGCTGTAAATTTTATACGTAGGTACAATAATACAGGAAGAAGTTATTGGAAATATATTGCTTATTCCATCTGACAATATGAAGGTAAAGCAAGTTTTTTATTTAAGACTGATATTCAATTTTTAAAGTTCCAAAATAATGTCACAATCTTAACAATTAAGTCGCAAGTAAGAACTTATAAAAGGCTTACTTGTAAAAATCTACCATCCAAAGCTATGTAAGTCGAGGTAAAAAAAGGTTAAAGTCGACATTTGCTTGCATAAAAGACACTGACACACCGTACACTACATATTGACTAGCAGTGTTTACTATTTTGAACCTTACCGTAATATTAAGTAAGTATAATTTATATGCAGTTGTCTGCTTAGTTCTTTAATTTCATAAAGTACCGAGGTATAAAGAGATGTTAAACAGAAGGGTATGCACATGAACATCGTTGTCAAGATTAAGAAGGTAGGTGGACAAGTCTGAGTCAAGTCAAGATCCTTACATACCTCTTATGTATTGTTTCGTTAGTCAGGTAAATATTTTTTTTTAATCTTATAGTATCAAAAAAATTAATCCTCATTGATTTTAACTAGATTGGTACAATAAATGTATATAAATTTAACAACTTAATTCAAAATTAATTGGCTCAGGATGTACCAATAAACAAAAACTTGTTACATCACTTTAGTTTACTTAGAATGATTCTTCACATTAAGAAGACCCGTTTTTATAAATCAATCAAAATAAGACCTTAAAAATGGAGTGTAAGAGTTGAATTTAAGTTAGGTGGTCTGCCACATAAGCCGTTAAAAGAAATAAATTGTGGGGTTTACTAGCCCACGCCCATTGATTAACACGACCGATAAAACAAGGTTTAATTAAGTATTTTTAAACTTAGCATTTTTTCACATTGTTAGGTGACCGTGAGCTTAATAACAGTGCGCATATGGAGTCGCACTAAAAACATAAATTTATTTTTTAAAAATAATAATGGTAGTGGTACTTTTTTGGATAAAACATCCTCAGATAATGGACACAGGCCTCTTATAGATTGTGTTTAAACAAACTATGTTTAGTTTGTTTAAACACAATCTATTAGGTTAGTAGGCCTGCATAACTATTTCGATTTATTTTATATTTACCTTGCAACGTTTTGGTTCGCCATTTCGATGTTACAACTATTACAAATAATGAAGAAAATAAAAACAATTTCATGAAAAAAAAAAGAAAACGAACATACAAGGAAATTAACGGCCAGCATGTCATGTTGGGGAGATTTTATTATACTATATCAAATTCCTAACTGAACTGCCTTAAAATCTTATTTTCTTTATTCGTTTAATGGACTAAAAATACCTTTCAACGTCTTTTATACTTTTAAATGTGTCGTTGTAATTTATTTAGTTGGTATATTAAAATATATATTACATAAAAAAATCAATGGTTTATTTCATTCAAATTTTTATCAAAATCCATGTAATTCATTCCTCTGTCCGGAAACGCTTTGTTACAATTAACCCTACGATGCCTTTAAAAAATAGCCGCGCAGCCAAACTGACAAACGACGAATTAATATAGGATCCACTGCCATTTATATAAAGTTCCCACTTTCCACTTTGTACTTACGACGTCCCTTCCGCCCTTCCAGTAATTATGCATCAAGATAAAAGACCCAACTGTTTGCTTAAGATTTGTTCGAGTCAAGTAATTAGTAATCAACTTCCTTTGACCCCCGAAAAAGAAGTTTTTAATAGATTTCATCGGGATCTAGTTAATATATATATTTTAAATTAATTATTCCCGATGCCTCTTTTGCCAACTTTGAATTAGAAACTTCCGATCAAAGTTAAGACAGAAAGATTAAATATAAATATTTATCAAAGGCGACATAATTTAAGAAACGACTTATACATTTTATGAAGTTTCACGCTAGTTAAATTCATGTAAATAGCATGTTCTTTGATATTTTAGTAATTTTATTATTACTTTGAATAAAAATAATCGTTACTAAGTTTTATTTCTAAGTAGGGGTAAATAGGGGGTACCGGAATTTGATTGCTAACTTTCGCTCCGACTAAGCATCCTTCATTAGTTTTGTTGTGCTACCCATACCAATTCATTAAAAGATCCCCATTTTTTAAATGAAGCTTTCAACAACGAATAGAAATTAAGTAGAAATTTTTTCGTTAATGCGACATCTAATGTATGAATCTTGTGCTTGAATCAAAATAAACCGCTTCGTAATTTCTGTAGTTTAATAATTCTTGTATAGATGGCACTTTAACTTTTAAAGACGCTGCGCATACGTCGTTGAAGGGAATCAAAGGGTTATTTCCTATTTTGATTTCTATATTAGGAAGAATTTCAATGCTTATTAAATCCTTATTTCTGGTCATATATAGACCTCTGCCTTTTTTATGATTAAAATAATTAAATAAGAATAACAAAACAGTCGTCACAAAATCTTCAGATGCTACATACAGATGGCGCTTATCTGTAAACTTTGATCAATATTTTTGTTACTTATGTTTTATTGAAAAGGCTTGGCACATATTATACTTTTTTATTAAAATATACACTACGGTTTTTTAATTTCTTATATTTCGTAATAAAATGCTTGGTTCTGTATCTTGGCCATTAGGACAAAAATATAATTATTTTATTTTGGTGCTGGTATACTAAGTGGTGTTAAGATGTACCATATCAATCTTAACACCACTTAGTATTTTATAATAACTTTTTCCTAACTGAAAATAATTTAATTTATATTATTGTTTACATTATAAGTTAATTAGATATAAGTGTTACTTTATACGTAACTTATTACTTACCTATCTCCTTACTTTTCACTGAGAACAAGTAATCAGAATACCAACAAATAAATAAATAAATGTACGCTCACGCCCGTAACCCAGAGGGGTAGGCAGAGGTTATGGCGCCAGGCCATTTGACGCGATGTCAGGAGGCACACCTCTCTCGATTTAATTGTTAACTTAATTTAAATCTTAACCTTATTTTTATAAAATAAAAATTGCTTTCGCTTTCAACTTTCAATACAAATGCCTTAAATGACCTAAAATTGGTTGTATAGTGCACACGTTTGAATTGGTTCACTAGCGTTCAAGGGTCGAGAGGCTATTCACAGCTCAACAGCACTTCACTGGGCACTCACTACTCACCACTAGTGGAGCTCAAAGAGGCCAGGGTCATACAAGAAAATGGATGGTGCGTGGAACGCGCAAGTTAAAATATTTATGTAGGTACACTTGAACTCAAAAACTACAATGAAAATATGTTTACCTTCTAATGAATCATTCATTACATTCGGCATAAGTTGTAAGTCCTCCGCCGATGACACAAAAAAACGACCTTGTCATCGGCGTACAAGAGACATTTTACAACTAACTCATCCAAAACATTTAATTTACGCCACAAGGCATTAAAAGTATATGCTTGCAAACCTATAATTTGTTTATTAGATAAAAAAAGCACCAAACCAGGGTCATGTTAGTATTATATATGTAATCTGTATTTATTGTGTAATGTTCGTGTTTATATTTATGTGTAAACTCTACTACGTCCGCTCTGTGGTAGTGTAGGCCTTTTTAAGCTAATACTTAATAGTTTCAGGTGATATTATATTCAATATTACTTCTAAATAATGTATCTTTCTAATAATGAAAGAATCTATACAAACCGATACAGTAATCACAAAGGTCATCCATTACAAACAAAAATCTCTAAATAAAATGTGTATAGATAAAGATTCTAACTTACGTAAAATTTTCTGCTACATTTTTATGTTTGTTCATTTCTTATTCTTTATTTGGATAGGCATTTTGAATTGATAGCGGTTGACGTTGCGGGTGCAAATGTGCTAATGACTGTACTTAATCGTGGCTTTCGTTCATCATAGTTTTGAGCAGTTATTATAGTGAATTACCATAAAATATCGCGGCACTAAAATGTATCTAAGCGATGGCCGCAAAAGTTTATAATTGATCTATTGAATTACAAAAATGATCGCGACTAAAAATTTACTATTGGGTCGTAATATTCAAAAACTACATTTACTTTCTTTTATAACATTTTTGATAATACGTTGTGTAGTGACATACGTGTACAATGCATCCCGCAATCTCATTGTGAAGATAATAATCGGCTGGGTCAAATGTCAAGGTAAGAGATCGCTTACTGTCACAGTAAACAATGAATAAAGGAGAAAGGCTATTAACCAATCCACCAGACCAAATATTTTTTACTATATAAAACAACAAACCACCAGAATTTCCCTCATCTCTAGGTCGACGTTTTATCAGTGTTAATGTCGTTCAAATATTTGTCAATAAATTCGGTGACCGTTACCATGTCGCTGCTATCAATTGCTATATTCATCGCAATTATAATTCTAACAACTGTGAAGCCTGATCGAGAAGATATTCCTGCTTTTGTACCATCAATGCAAAACTATATAGAAAATTTATCAAAATCAGATATCATAAAAGAACAGATGAAAATTACGAAACATAAAATTAACCAAGAGAAAATTAAGAACTCGTATGAAGGTAATATTGTAGAACGAAAAAGATATTCAAAGGCAAATAAATTAGAAGAACGTCAAATTGAATCACCTTTGCAAGTTAAAGATAAACCTACTGAAGTCGCTGCAAAACCAAGAAGCTTCAATTCCCATTTTACTTCAACTGGTTTTGGTGTTACTAGCAACTCTTATTATGGTTCGCCTGTATACCATCATCATTCGATCGGGTTTGATCCAATAAACATTATGGTATCTGTATCAATTGTATCTTTTCTTCTGCAAGCATTGCAAGGCTTACTCGCGAGGGCAAGGCTGCCTACAGCGGTCGTCGAAGCTAGAGGTTTGAATTTAAAATCAAGCAATTTACAAAAGAAGAATTTGAAACCATTCAAAATTTACAATTACAATAAGAAGTCGGCAGCTAAAGAAATTCTTCGTTAAATTTATTTAAAGATACAACTCTTGAGTCAATATTGACCAAATGAACCCCATGTTATTTTAGTTATTTCGCAATGGTTATTCGAAACTCCTTAAAAAATGATATCGTCAAATTGTGAAAAATTTATTCCAATATTAAGGTAACGTTTGTTCCCTGTTTTTTTTTACATTCCACTGTTCTTTATACTTCTCTAAGCAATAATAACTTTTGCTAAAGCCCTATGATAATAAAAATGAACAGCGCCAAAGTAATACGTGTGTGTGTAAATGTTTGCTCCAATTCCCTTCTACTTCCTTTAATTTCAGTTCATGTCACGTAGCATAATCCTCATTTAGGTTAATATTTTTTGACCCACGAAACTAAATTAAAACTTAAAGTATGTTATATCCTTAAGTTTATATTGAACTTAAGCGTGACATTTGGAGTAAAGCCAAATGTACAATGTTATGTGTTGTAAGGTGGTGTGAGTTGTATGCTTCTCATTTAGTAAAGAGGTATTTTGATCCTCATTTGCTCCATTGATATTAAGAATTACAAAGTAAAAGTTAAATATATAGAGATGTAATGTATCATATAGGTCGGATAACAAAAGCTGGCACCTTCACACATTCTCTCGTTGAACTGTAGTGTCTGTGAATGACCGAGTATCGTGACGTCGCACTGAATGTGCAGCATGAAAAGTCTGTCCGTCTTCACCGATGAACACGGACCTTCCGATCAAGCTTACAAGGTAGCAGTTTTTATGATACGATATGTTGGCATGAGGTCCAACAGTATCTCTGGCCGGGCGTGTGATGTTGTTGAGGCCAGGTTATCAAATGAGTTGATAACTGGTCGCAGTTTTAATGATGAAGGAGGTCAAACAGTATCACAGATTAGGACACATCAATAAAATTGTAGTCGAAATAGCGTCAAAATGAAATTTAATGCATATGACGTGTATACGGTTTTGTTTGTTTGTTCCGGCTAATCTCCGAAACGGACGGACTGATGTCGACGGGCCTTTTCCTGGCAGATTAACCGTAGTAGAGCATATTAACATACGACATATGTGGGACGCACGAATGGGCCGGATCGACTGGTAGAAATACCGCAACCTCACAGACGACAGGTGTGAAATAGAAGTATTCTGCGTTTCGTCTGAGAAGTGAGATGCCGGCGTCCTAATTTTAGTCTTCTTCCTCTTCCTACCCTTTCCTAATAGAGATAGAATGATTGGACGGGGAGGGGATGGATAGGAAAAGGAAATATCCTGTCTATTCCCCCCTCTGTCCATTAAAGGTAGGCAACGCATTTGCAACTTATTTGCTTTTTGCCTATGGGTAGCGGTCACTTGTGAACCGCTTTCTCAAACGAGCAAGCGGTTCACAAGTGACCGCCACCTATTCTCTTAAAAAAGGATAGCTCATGTTATAAGGGAACACTTAGGTTATTTTATTTCACCAAAGGTGAAAACCCCATAAAAAATAAGAAAAACATTCGAAGCCGCGGGCAAGAGCCAGTTAATAATAAATAAATCTGTTAATTAACGAAAACTACGAAGTTTAATTTACGCTGAAATAACCTGCCATAAAATTAGAACTTATGCTCAATCTAATTAAGACTTCTTCAAAGTCTACATTAATTTTAAAATAATTCATTACATTTTCAAAGCTAATTAATTATATTTAATATTTATTCCATTTTACACAGGCTGAGAATCTACGGTTAACTGGTAGTAATACTCGTAGTTTCAGAGTTAGACGTGGTTGGTAATTGTAAAATAAAGTTTAAATATTTACAAATTCTTAGGCGGCTATTACGTACTAATCGCCGTTTTAACTAACTAACTACATTTTCCTAAAGGTTCTCGGTATGATGCCACCTTTTTAGAATAACAATTTTAATTTGAAGCATTTTCGCGTTAGCTCGCGAAAGTTGTGGCAAAAATCCCCGAGGAGAGGACAGGCGAGGGTGCGGCTGCGTGCGCTAAAGTGTGTGTGGTAACACGTGTTTATTTTCTGAGACTTTCCCTGTTACTACTGTTTCTACAAATAAAGTAAATATGGAATAGTAAAAATCGTTATGTCGTTAATTTATATTGGTATTTGTTAATTTTAAGTGTGGCCTTATCACTTACTTTGTAGGAAGTAAAATAACACCAGTTTACCTTTATAATATATTTCGAAGATCTGAAAGGTGGTGAAGAGCACTGGCCAAAAAATATAAAGTAGATCTAAGCTTTGAAAATAGAATGTTATAGTTTTTAACTAGATCTAATTATAGCTTGCTTTTTGAAACATTGCATCATAGATATAATTACACACATGTACAAGTAAATGAGTTCCCACATGTCATAAGATTGTTTTGTAAATACGTAGCAGTTAGGAACGGTCGTTTGTATTCTCAGTTGACACATTATTGGTCTGAATACGATGAAGCAATAAGTCCGCAATGGCGTGCTAATGTAGCCCACCCGATACTGGTGGCTCTCTTATGATAACTCTACCAAATCAATAGAATGGTAGTTATTGGAAGTGTTTTTTCCCTATTGTCTTTTTTTTGTCTCTCACTGTGACATATAGCAGTGCATTGGCGTTTTATATGTTTCTTGTGTGATAAATGAATTACATAAATATGTCAATGTATCGCTGGATCATTTCTATATTACTTTTGTGCTTACATATTCTCTTAGAAAAATATAAGTTTAAAATATATAGATAATTATACTTTTGAATACAACTTTTATTTCATGGTCACCCTACACGTGCTCATACGTAGCTTAATGCAACGCGGATTTCGGAGCCCGCATAAACTATTCACAGGCGAGAGGCGAGCCGTGTTTGTTAGAATTCCTTGAACTCGCTGATTGTACTTACAAGTTATGTAAGACATTTTTATGTAATACTGTGTAGGATTTTTAAGTTTTATGTGGAATTTAATAATCTTTAAGTGTTGTACATTTTGTGCTATCAGTTGGATAAGAAGTCTACTCACCAGCCGTCGTGTCTTTCTTTTTTTTTTATGTTATCATTTCGTAGATGTTATTTTGTTATTTTAATACCTAATTTTTAGGATGAAATGCTGTAACTGAAGAAGTTTGTCATCTCTAAAACAATATATAGTAGTAGGGGGCTATTTTTCCGCAACTCCACGACCAGCGCATATTTTGCGTAAAAAAAACGTATTTTGCGTTAAAAAAAAAAACAATATATAATACTAGCAGAAGAGTTAAGGATGAGTTTCCAGCTTTTTTATAATAAAATACAGAGGAACATTTTTATAATAAATACACATGAGAACATGTAGAGGAGGTAGGGATTGGTAAGGGATGGAATCTCTGACACCTCACTCATCAGACGAAACGCAGAAGCATAAGTATATGAACAACATGGCGCCGGCCTAGTTTAACCTAGTAATCAAAATAGAGCGAGATTTTTTTTCGGCGCCTCGAATCCCACTAATATAAATTTGAAAGTTTGGATGATTTGGACGGATGGATGGATATTTATTATTTATTCCGGAAAAAGTAAAATCCTATTAATATTATGAATGAAAGTATGGATAGATGTTGTATGTGTTTTAAATTTTCCTAGAGCAAAGGATCGACATGATTTTTAGCATAGATAGTGGTAGTTTAGTGGTCAGAAAATGACATGGCTAATTTTTATCCCGGAAAAACTAAAATAAAAAATAATAATTCAAAAACTTATAAATGTTTACAGAACGGTCATGGAATTCTAATAACTAAACTATTTTACGATATATAACAAATAAGAAGTTTAAATGCGACAGCGAGTTAGTTTCTTTCTTCGTTTGTTTGTTAACACGTCGCTTACACGCCGTAACTACTCAACCGATTATCATGAAATTTTGCATAAACGGGATACAGAACAGGACATAGAGAAAAAGGACATACTTTTTAATCGCGGGTAAACACCGCGGGGCGCAGCTAATAAAAAATATGCTTCATTTTGCATGCGGGACAACAAAATAAAAAAGGCGCCTCGCCCTGGCCCTCTTAACGTTTTGGCGCCCGTTGAATTTTAAAATTCACTTTAAATTATGAAATTAAATAATCGAATGTTAAATTTTTTCAATGAAATGAATTTTCATTTTCACACAAACTACTTCTAAAGAAAATATTCACATAAAACTTATTATCATCTCTTCCATAAAACATACTGAAACCCACGGTTGCATTGGAAACACTTAACACACATGTAGAAATGTTGTACGAGAAGCAGAAATAGTTCTATTCAGAGCCTAACTTCAGTCCATTACAAGTCCATTACAGTTTGAACGCAAGCGGATGTAATCCGCTTAATATACGGGATGTGGGATTAAAATGTTTGAGGGTGGGATTTCAATATTTGTTGTAGACTTTCTTCGAAGCAATTTAAACCATGACTTCGAACTGCAGTTTGGCACATTTACATGTACCTACGGTATGAAACTCCAAGAAATAGTTCGTTGAAACCATCAAGTTGTAAAACATAAAATATTATGAGCAAATTATATATATATTTATCTTTTAACAGTATCTACATTACAGTGAAATTAATATAACAAGAATTGTCTCTGATGTTTATGTATGTTGTAAAACACAAATAATAATATATTATGCAAGAAGGAAACGGGGCTGTCGAATTTATCGTGACGTTTATGAGAAGCACGGTATACTTTGGAATGGTTTTATTTAAGTTCGACTTTTATGTTTTGTTCCGGAGTTTTCGGAACAACATTTGTTTGATGTATTAAAGGACATCAGTTTTATATTATACTTACATGACTAAAAATAAAATCGATACCACAAATATTACAACTTGTAACTTATATATGTCGCGGACTAGACGCGAAAGGGACATTAGACATTTACAGCAATAAGCTCACATCGACATTTGACTACTTACTTATTGCATAACACAGACACAATGTAACTGAATTAATCAAAAACTATTATTAAGCTCTACATACGACCCATAGCTACGCATAGCCCTCAGTCGGTGATGTTGAGTAACGGAGGTTCCGTTACTCAACATCACCGACCTCCGCTAGAGTTGCCTTAAGATAATAAAATAAAAAAAAACGTATCAAGATAATAAAAAAAAATCGAAAATGGTTAATGTGTTATTAAACCTGCACAGAATCCACTCAAAATTGCTATGACGTTCGTATTTCTTTACCTGTTCGTTAAAGTTTAATTTAAGTATACTAAAAAGTCTAAATCATTTAAGCTCTTTACTGGCTCTTTTATAATAATGTCCGTGGACAATGTAACACCGTGTGTACGACCTCAACACTTCATATTAATCCATTTCATAGATCGAACATGTTTTGTTAATAAAAATGAAAACATTTTTTCGAATCAAAAGTCCTACAGCGTTTAACCAGTAACCAATGAATATTGTTAAAGAAAGCTCTAAGGATAGATAATGAGTTGTCCGTTAAGAATTTACGGTTGATTGCATCTATCGGAACGGCATACGTCTTCACTACATGTTCTACGACTGTTCGTCATTTAAACCCACAAAAACGTTTCGAAATCATTCAATACAGATAATTCCTTCACTTGACTTTATCACGCATTTTAAATCAATGATGGAGCATAGCGACCCAAAAAGAACACTTGCATCTGCCATATGTCTGTGATAAAAGATGTAACAATTAAAGCATTGTAAATATCCCTTCAGTCTCTTACCTCGCGATATATTTTTTATTTAAACGTATAGCAGTTTAATAACGTTGACAACTACTGGACTCACAAAAGCAAGTAACTGTAATATAACGCACTGCATAAATTTAACGTACTGTCCGAAAATAACGTTAAATCATAACGCTCAGGTACGGTATTGTTATTTAATTTGCATTCGATGCTCATCCTGTACGCAAAAAAAAATCTAGCTCAAAATCACTCGGATCGCGAGCCCTGTATGAGATGAAGCTGTAAGAACCGTCAATAAGGTTACCAGCAACGACATCTCCGAAAATTAGTAGTACGCAAAACTTATGACTGGTGAAATATAATCTACTTTAGTCGAATAATATTATCAAGTAATAAGAGAGTTCATTTGTACTGTCAAACTAGGTTCTGTTAATCGAACTAACATTGACCTGCTAATCTGTTACAAAACGTTTATAGAATTGTTCGAATACAGATTCAAAATTGAAACAATTACGACTAAAAAATAATGTTCCAACACGTCAGCACCGATAACGGTAAAATTATGTATCGTAAATTACCTTAGCACTTCAGACATACTCTCTAAATCATTATTATCAAAATCGTAAATCACGGTAGTTTACATAAACTGCATTATAAATTACACCGCGGTTTTCTTTTGGACGGAGCAGTGGTGGCTCAGTGGTTTAGTCCCGACCCCCGACCGTTTGTTTTACGTACTGTGTAGGTCGCGGGTTCGAACCCAGGCAGGTGCTTAACTTTGTGTCAATTTAATTCATCACCACTGCTCCAAAAATGGTGAAGGAAAACATCGTGAGGAAACCGGTATGTCTTAGAACCAATAAATTCGAAGACATGCGGCATCCACCAACCCGCACTGGGCCAGCGTGGTGGATTACGACCCCTTCCCTTTCTCGAAGAGGAGGCCTGTGCCCCTGCAGTGGGGAACATTCTAGAAAAACGCTGATTTATTATCATTATTTTTTTGGACTATTTCATCACACTCGATTGATAACAATCTTATGAAGCAACATTACATTTACAACAAAATGAGGATGACACAATCTCTCTAATAAAATCAACACGAAATAGCAGTTGAATCAGAAAAACTCACCTGTTTTAATTCTCTAGTTGTCAAACATGTATCGATAGTCGAAAAATTATGTTATATTTAATATGACCACAAATTGTATATACGCAAAACACTTCATGTCATATAAATATAATATGTAATACAGTATTTTAACTGTCAAAAGAATTATTCCAATAACTAATAGCTTCTTGATTGGCAGAGCCACTCTTGATAGCTTTTTAAGAATAGATACATGTGTAGTCTATGAATACAGCATTTCAGTTGCGGCAAGCAACGAAGAGAAATGGTATATTCATAGATTAGTTTCTTGTTAACAATCCAGCCCAGCTTATGGTAGGATTTAGTTGACAGCCATCGTCCGAGGCAGGGATTTGGATCCAACCCAAAGCAATGTTTCACAGCCGCTCCTCAATGCGTAACCCTATTTTAATCAATACGTTCCTTCGTTAATTCTCGACGGATCAATGTAAGTTACGTTAATTCCCTCTCCTTGTGCTATTCATCCCGTGTTATGACATTTAACTAGGGAACTAGATAAATACGGCTCCCGACGTTATTAATATCGTGAATAGGCTTTTATAATTTGGGTTTTAGTATCTATGGTAGTAATAGCGATATTTTATACGGCACACCGTATACCATGCTCTTTGGGAATTATAGGTAATAAGTAATTAATTTCCTGGACATTGTTATTAATTTTCCTAACAATTCATATATACTATATAAAATATAGTTTGAAAGCACGCATGAAAGTTTGTGACAACTCCATTACGTTCACATCGTCGTTATAGTATTTGAGACTTAAAGTAACTCGATTCACGTAGGTAGTATGTAAAGAAGTGTATTTAAAGAAAATTTAGCATTCTTATAGCGAAAATATTATTGAAATCGATTCTGAAATTTCATAGTTGACTGATTACAAAAAAGCAAATTTTAAAACTTTATAATAAACATTATGAGTAATATTTTTTCTTAATAGTATACTGTGTTCAAAATGCTTACAGTGTAAATTTTATCTCTGAAATAAATAAATATAGACAAAATGTTGAAGTTGAGTATTTTATATACATATATGGAAAGATGTATGAGCCCTTGGCTCGACAATAATACGTTATAATCCCTCAAGAGATTTGGATGAACCAAATGCGGGCAAATGATACCAAATATTGTTTTTATACGTAGCGGATACTCATCGTAATAATCTAGTTAAGTTTTAGGACGACTTCACCTGAATTTAAATTGTAGCAAAATTCTGAATAGTTGCTACTGCTTTTATGGTAGGCGTATTTGCACAGACGTCAATTGTCATCATTTTAAAACTTCACTGCGAAATTAATTATGATTAAGGCAAAAGATTGTACTCACAAATGTCCTCAATTTCTGCCGACTTTCTGTAACATACCGCATGTCATTATTCCACTCTTTTAAAATTCTAGAAAAGACATATTTGATGTTGAGAAACGGTACATCGGAAATAAATGTGAGTAAGTTTGGCAGTGCTTATAGGTCGCTTAGTTTAAAGCGCCATAGACTAACATAGCGCAATAAGTCCCAATAATAAGTCGCAGCTGACTGTTACTTACACAGTTCCACTTAGAGTTTCGTTTAGATTATGCCTGAGGAAAACAAAACACCGGATTCTAGTCATCGATACATTGCGGAGGATATTTTATAATAGCCGATAAAGAACGGCAACAAAGTAATACACAAATCAAAGTTACAAAAAATATTTTAATGAATTGAACGTCTACATCAGGAGTAAAGCGATGTGACAAGAAATTTACCATGAAAACACCACTTATTTTACTAAATTTCGTCTGATGTTTGAAGTGCCGCAGTCTCCATTTCCTTCAGTTGCATTCCTTCTCTTCTTTTAATTTAACCGATACTCACTTGTACGAAAATTCTATCGTATCCGCTTCTTCTCATAATGCTGATCGGCTTGCTCTTTAACTTTTCATTAAATTATAAAACTCTTTCCCTACCGTCCCCTATATAAACGAATATTAGGTCTTAAATACATAAAAGCTTCAATTACGCATGTGAAGCAGTATAAGACTTGCACTACGCACTTTCTAATACAATATAAATTTATTTTCTTAGAAGTACATTTGAAAGTCACATCTTATGCGAGATGTCTCTTCCAGTTATTTTGAAAGGTCTCGTTTGATCTTTAATTTGATTAAGCAAGGGTCGTCTCAGTCTCTCGTGGATTTCTAATCCGATTGCTTTAATCTTGTTTATAATGGTTAAGTAATAGTGAAGTTTTATTACATACGTTGTAGCTACAGTTTTAATCTTTACATATAAAAAAAATGTAACCGATCGCTGTCTGTATATGGAAGATATTTGAGAAAAACTATTATTGGTGGCCTTCATAAGCACAATGAAACCCAAAACAATGATTATTAGAATTTTTGCCTGTTTGTCTGTGCGTTTGTTACCGCTAACCTTAGAAACGGCTTAACCGATTTGGGTGCGGTTTTCACTAACACTAACACTGCATTGAGATTTTCATAGCACACGCATGAATTTCGGAGACGCACGACGCTCCCTGGTAATTGTAATAGCTATATTTGGTAACGCAGTATTAATACGCATATACACGAAAAGTCTTCGCAGCGTAGGTAGGCTACAATTCCGGAATTTTTCGGCCCCACAATCCGTTTGGTGGCAGGGGCTCGATCTTTCTGGCGGTGAGGAGGGGAGGCCTATCGGTAGACAATCTTCCTCGTTGAGTGAAGAAGAATAATGCATCAATTTTAAATTTGTTGTAGTTTCTTAATTTTTTGTTAATAAGTAGAAGATTTTAAGACTAATATTCTACAATAATAATAATAATATTTTGATTCTATAGTTCATTCGCCGTGTTGGCAGCCCTTAACGACTGTTTTTATCGTAAATGAATCTACTTTTCAGTCACGAATTAATAATATTAATAATGGGTTGAAAATACTTTCGCTTGTCACTCTTAGTGAGTTGACCGATATGTTTTCCCACCAATTAGACAAATAGACATAGGTACTTCGCTTGTTTGCTTATTCGCTTATTAATTCAGTAACACCGTCTTCAAATAATGTTCAATATTTTATTTGATCTGTAGACTACATAGCAATACGTAAATAGATTTTAAATGATACTTAGTGTTCGTTCTTATCAAGGGTTTTGTTATGATGACAAAGAATAGTACTTATATTTTTTCATAATGCCTGTTGAAATTAAATAGCAAAGTTGCATTACTAACTTTCAACTATGTGATATTTCTTTCTCTGTTACGAACAGAAATATTTTATACTATAGATATGTTATACTCATATAAAATCACCGGTCAAAAGTTTTACAAAGCAGTAACAGTAACATTCACACATGTCAAAATGTAATTAACACTAGTATACATTAATAATTAATAAGAAAAGAAATGACAGGCATTGTTTGTCACTTGAGCGTAAAAGCGTGCTTTTAGCAAACTGTTTCTAAAGCTTACGTTATTTGAGTCGTCGCTTTTCGCTTATGGCATATCTATCGTATTATAATATCATTGATTACGAAATATTTATTGAAAAAATATCAATATTCTTCCATTTTCATAATAATTTTATGTCATGTTTCTTTTTATAAGTGTCTCATTTATATACGAAAAAAAATATTTATAACTCTATTATATTTGACATTGACATGTGTGTGGTTCAATGAACATGTAATTCAATCAACGTCCGGTACACCAGGTGTCACAAAAAAGTGTCAACCCTTTGCAACCGCGCCGCTGCAGTGAGTGACAGTTTTGTGTCCAATTGTAATTTCACAGTTTTATTTGAAACGATGAAATAACAATCCATTTGGATGGAGATTGCTTAAAATTATATATCTACTTTTCAAATTGCAACAATGCGCCTGTCAGAAATATCACCGCGTTCGTAAATGTTACCCTTTATTAAGACTTCTCAGTTGAATGTTCTAAAGACAGTTTCACACGCTCGCTTGCAGCTAAGGGCAGATATTATTTGAAATACCTATTCATTGTATAACTTTCTGTTTTTAGTATTATTTGTGAAATCCATTTCCTAGTTTTCAATCGTTGAAAATAAAATATGTGCTATTACTGTAGTATTTTATAGATGCCAACGAATGACTTACTTTCAGGCTAACCAATTCCTTGTGTTTTACCGCACGTTGTATGTTAATCGTAAATAAAGCGTATGATATTAGTTATCTACCTATAAATGTATATAATAAATGTCTATACCTATAAATGTATATAATTTTAAAATTATATTAGAAAACACGTGTCTTTATATTTATTTTCTACATTTAAACATTTTCTACATCTTAAAATATAATAATTTTTCCAATTATCAATATCACCATCATTATAAAAGTAAATAGACGTATAATAATATTATAAATCTTGCGATTTCATCAGGCGTATGTGAAAGAGCTCTAAAAGATTTCTTTTTAGTTTGAACGCTTTTGTGGTATGTTGACGCAGTGGGTTGTCACAGAAGTGAGTTGTATGAACGAGTAGTTATCTTTATCTAAATGAAAATCTTCTAAAATGGATTAAAGGATTAGATGCAGGTAAGAGTTTTGTCGGTTGTCGTCTGTTAAATTTGTACTCTTTTGGAAGACCACCATACAAGATTTTAATTGATACTTTAAAAGAGCAAAGAGTACGGAAAAAGTCACAATTAATATGCAGTTGTGGGAATCACCAATATTTTTTTGACTGACAAGAATGTGCAGCTAATCTGTTCCATAATGCGAGAAATTGAGAGTTACATCGTAAGTGACTTCTACTCATGACAATGCGAGTCAGGAGTTAGTAAATTCTGCACAGCACAAAGACGGAACGCATAAGAGCAGTTACACCGCAGTGACGTGGCTCATTTACCATCGACCTGTTTGTCTCGACGATTAATTACTATTATTTAGAATTATTCATTCTTGTTCGTTCTGTCTATTTGTGTGTTAGAAGGCGGCAAACGAGTAAGCGGGTCACTTGATATTTCGTCACCATCGCTTACCGTGAATATTCGAACAAATCGAACAAAAAATCTTCTTCTATAATGTGAGTTTTTTTTTAATGAAATAATGTTAGGAATTTAATTGGCAACACTGAAGGGATGTGGTGGTAAATGTCTAAAAAATATAATTCTTTTCATTTATTGATCAATTATGATTTAAGTAGTCCTACAAAGCATACCAATATTGGGACTATTTGAACACATGTCACTTGTAGAGTGTATCAAACTAACCAACAGTTGTACAACCCTTCGACCTAATTTAAATTCAAATATAAAGGAGATGAAATTTGTATGTCCAATCTAAACATTCATTAGGTTTTGGGTATTTCAAACAAAATCGTCTCCCCTTTTTAAAGCGCTTAAGCTAATTATAAAATACATTGGTATCGGAGGGCACAAAGCTTGCATTTCGCTTTATCCGTCCCTTATACATAAGTCGGTACTCGGTTTGTGCCCCTCTGCATATTTTTGTTTGATCTTTGGAGCAACTCATGACGCTTGTATAATTATTCGAGGATAGTATTTTATTATACCTAGAAAATGATCGGTCCTATTGTAATACGTTATTCATTTTAAACTAAATAATAATTGGTACTGAATTAAACAATGTATTACAAAACAAATAATAAATTTTATGTTAATGATTATTACGAAATGAAATTAAGCTTTTATATTATTATGCCACAATTGAATTAACATGGAAAAATCGTTTATTAATATATGAAAAAGAAAGTGATAAAATATAAATTTTTATTCTCATTAAAATATTCAAAGTGCTTTCCGTACGTGCTGAAATGATAATTGGCAGGGAATGTAAAAATCTCTCGACGCAAACATTTTCCGGGACCCTTTGAAAACTGCGCCTAATATTCTCTTAAGCGGTGAAGACGTCAAAGGCTACGCTCGAGACCCACTTGTCTATTTGTAATTGAATATGAAAATCTTTTCAAGATATACGAGAGGCTTAAATCGTGAGATGTAGATCGCGATACGACTAGAAGTGACGTTCTACGAATTTTCTGTTTTTCACTCAAGGTACTTTTTAATGGAAGACGGTGGCAAACGAGCAACATTCCCGGTCCCGTCTCCTTCCTCTATCCATCCTTTCCTAATTAGAAAGGGATAGGAAAGGCAAGGGGATTAGGCCTCCGCTACCACACTCATTAGGAGAATACGTCTACTTCGCGCCTGTCTTCTGTGAGTTCGTGGTATTTCACCGGCCGATCACGTCCATTCGTGCAACAGATGTTGTTGCGGGCTCTTCCATTGTTAAAACTTTACACTGGTAAAACTAATTTAACAAAGCCTTAATATATCCTAGTTTATAACAATGGTAAATTAAAAAAAATAATTATGTAATTGTAATGAATTATTTACAGATGATCAAAACAATTAAAAAACTGTGGACTGTTTTATACATTCGAGTGTTTTTAAATCAACATGACAAGTATTGCAATGGTAACAGGGATTTAATTTTCAATATAAAATTTAACACAATGTTAAAACTTTATCAGAATGTATTAAATTTAAATAACACTATCTGCACATAACGGCCTCCAGAATGAATTTCAGTATGGCACATTGATAATAAAAATATTACTTGTGAACAATGTACTTATTTAATGGTGAAATTAATAATGGAGGTAACAGCGTGTATGCGTAGATTTATGAATGTAGATAAAGCGACAGAGGTGAACCAGGATCGCACCAAATGGGAATCCGTGATCTCTGCATACCCCTCATGGTTACAGGCGTGATCGATTATTTTACTTTATTAAAATACATAGATACAATACTTTATCAAATAACAAACTTTTTCCTCCTAATAACACTAACACAGCTAATTGTAATTTAAAATTATTTAATGTTAGTATTCAAAACATATTATCTTGCTTTTCTACAGTAATTAAATAGTACGTTCTTGTTTTTATTACTAATCTAATTTCAGATGTTATAATGTCAAGAATTAATGTTTATCCAGACGGTATATCCAGTAAAGGAAAGGTCCGTGAAAAGCTCTTACGTTAGAGGGCTTCTTGCACTGAGCATCGGCGCTGGTTCGCGTCTGGAGAGTCGGCGAACGGCGAATAAAATGTGTGGCGCTTTTTGCTTGAATATTTTAATGATTTGTATACTTTTTAATTCTTAATACGTATGTTGAGAAGTCAGTAATTCAGGTTAAAAAAACATTAAATGGGTAATGTAAAGAAGAGCTCCAATTTGTGGGGTAACCAAGTGCAACATATTTTAAAATGAGAATTCTGCAACGAGTAAAATAATAATAAAATCATCGTGTCTTCCTGGAAATATTCAAATACTGTTGCCCACGTCTTTGTACGCATCTTTCACAGTGGAAAATTTTGTAAGATAAATCCGCGTATAATAACTTCGAACTATGGGTAGGTAATATGTGTCAAAAAGTTGTTATTGTCAAATACGAAACAGTACCGTGGCAACAAATATTGATAATGAACTTTTTGTGTACCTCGGGAACAGATTTATTTTCGGGATAAACGGTAAGTACACTGTTTAATTTTCTGTACCCCCGACAATGTGGGTACAAAATCACAAACAAACAAACTAATATTCCCATTTATATAAATTAGGGTTTGTTAATGTGCATGGATTTTCCACACAACCTACATTACGGAGATAGAAATATACTTACACAAAAATATTATAATAACGTTTTCCCTCGAACCAATCCGAAGCTAAAGAAAATAAACAAACTAACCCATTCTTTGTATAATAAATGTAAAACGGGTCAATGTAATACCTATGATGAATTTTTAATGTAGCAATAATTTTAATTTAATAATTTTCAACGTCCTTTAAACAACCTCTTGTCGTCTGGAGGTGACAAATATGAACTTTAATTAACGAATAAACAACTTAGTTAATTCCAATAATATTTACCATATGATTGTTAATTAATTCTTGTTGATCTAATAACATCAATTTATACAGAAATTAAGTACCTTTCACTTTGACGTCTTCTAATTACATAAATTTTACTTGACTGACTTGTGTTTTTTTATCGAAGTTGAAAAAAGAATGATTAGATTAAAACATCGAAGGACTCACGGCTCAGTGCTTAGGGATCTTGATTTCATTAGACAGAACATTGTAAACTTTAAATGGAATTTCGAACTTTTAATGTCATTGCAAAAATTACGACACAATAAAACTATTTTATAGTTAAAATTGATTCTTTTCTGTCACTTATTACTTATTCTGTCGCAAAGAAGAGACGTCTCTGCAATTTTTACCACAAGTACCTACCATGGAGAATGTTCCGAAGAACTGTTTGGAACAATTCCCGCCGCTGAGTTCGTCATCGCTCAACACGACAGACCTTTAACTACCACCCAATCTTAATAGTTGGCATTCCTGTACCGTGTGGTTTTCACGTAATTTTCTGTCCCGTACAACCTTGTTATTGAATCATCTGTCCCCAGCGGTATTTCCAAACTAAAACTTAGTCCTTTATTAAAGGCCGGTAACGCATCTGGTGTTGTCTGTAGGTAGGTCTGTTCATCGGCCTCGGTGATAATAATATTAGACGATCCACTGCTCGTTTGCTTCCTTATGCCATAAACAAATCACCTAGCTTTTAATCCGAATTCCTCTTAAATGACATAAATAATTAATGATTTAATTTTATAAATATTAAGTAAAATTATAATAAGATGTAAGCATTTACTAAAAATAACGTTATCTGGTGTAACATATCGTTTCGCTCGCAACGTTCAGGATAGTTTTAAAATCAGCTCTTGCTTCCATAAGGATTGGTTCCCACTTTAAAGATTTTTTTTTCGCTTGTGTTTTTTGAAGAGCATCGTAGAGTAATGAAGTTATTTTCCTACTTTCTGCCCATATACAGTTTTTGTTAAATTTTAAATTTGGACTTTCACAAATCATTATCATTTAAATTTGAAGTCGCATTTCGCAAACAAAATCGCACGTTTCGATATAACCTATAATAAAAACTAGTAATATATAATCAGGTGAACGATCTAGCTTTGTATTGTGCTATTTTAATAGTCATAATGGCGCGCTACTGACAAACCATTATGACATTAGTAAAAAGTCAATTTAGAAAACATTAAGGGATCATTGTGATACGTGTTAGCAGAATTGGTCGTCTTGTTTTTCTGTTGCTTCTACTAGAATAACAATAACCGTATCTAAGTTTGAAGTTTATGAAATTGTCGAGAATATACTCGACGGGATTTGATTTGATTTATTTTCGGTGACCGCAATATAAATGCCATTAATATGTTGTCTCACAATCCATCCGAACTAAATGGCGAATTTATTTACTTTTAACCGATTTCCAGGTTTATATTTTTCCCGATTGAGCTTGTAATAAATGCGGTACAATAACAATAAAGCAGGATTTATCCACAGATTACTGACATTTCTTTGAGACAGAGCAACCGTATAAAGCCGGCCCAAAAGTCTTATTAAAAAAGCTTTGCGTATACACCGTTAGGGCAATGTTCCTCGAAAATAAAAATTATGCTAAAAGAGAAGATTAGAGTGAATCATGCCAATTACAAAACTCTATTTACATTAAAAATAAATACCTATAAATACGAAAGCCATATTACAGAGGTCTTAAAGTCGAAAAATAAAATTTAAGTTACCTCGAAATTGATCGAAAGTTAAACAAAACTTAAATATCAACTACTTTTGATAATCTACAGTAATTGTAATGTGTTGTTATCTTGGTGATAAATTTTATGCGAGTTTTTGTCTTTAATTTTTATGTTAGTCGATTAAGATACCCAGATAAGTAAATTGATTCAATTTTAATTACCATTTATAACATAGTTTGAGTAATTTTAAATAAAAGAAAATTATAGAAGTTAAAAAATAGATTTGTTAAAATTCAATTTTTGACGCGCATACATGGTACACTTTACATGCGTCTGGTTCATTATGGCCTTGGCTCCTTTACTAGGTTTGTCTGTATTAAAGAAGCCAATAACTCCCTACTGTACAATTTTTATGTGAATCATACAAATCTAAAAGATTTAAGTAACGAAATGTTAACTACCTAGCATTAACTTAGGTAACCTAATTATCATGACAGTCATGTTACGCGCGCTTCAAACAATATTGTGGAGCAAGTTAGCCGGCAATAACGATGAACTTAGCAATAGGCTGGCGCACAAAATTAGTATTGTGGCCACAAGCTGTGTGCTTAGTCCGACAACTTTCCAGACGTTCGATCTATTGTTAACGAATTTGCACGTTACCGCTACCTTTGGGGTTATGTCTCAATCTATGCGGGACTTAGAATGACAAACAAGTATTTGTAACTACGTTCAATCTCTT
>JWHW01044895.1:395031-415362 GCA_000931545.1 Papilio glaucus
GATATACGATCGGTGTTAGTGGTATAATTCGAAAAACTTTAATTGATTAATATATTATATATTACCAAGTACTTTAACTTATTGTTAAAGATTTATTAATTGATAAAGCCAATCGACTTTTCTCTTTCCTTCTCACTAAAAATATTGACTTATAGCTTATGTTATTTTATTTATAGTTTATTTTATGTTTATTTAATGTTACGTATATTTTACATAACAGATACAAAATTTTATTTTGAGTATTTTTAATTTAAATTCAATTAATAAATGTATAAATTAACATGTGTTTTTACTTTAAGTTTTTAACACTAAACTTTACTACAGTTAGAAATTTACAGGAAATCAATATCAGGTAAGTAGTAAGCAGGGCTGAAAACTGTTCTAATCGATAATCGTTGCGAAGTGTAAGTAGAATATTATGATACTTTACCACCCAACAACTTGGTAGTCGTTTAAAAGTATGTAATAAGTAGTCGTCTGTTTGTTTTGTACCTTTTTTGCGGAAGCCGATGCTGTGCCGTAATGGATACCACTCAGTTGCTTACGCGGTCGTTATTTATTCAAGAGTTGTTTCAAAGTTTGAGCCGTTTCTTTAAAGCACTTAATGCGAGTGGTCTAATAATTAAAACTTTGCAAGGAGCAGCAGAATATCGAGGGAGTGCGATTGTAACAGCAAATTTAAAGTCAGATACACACAAAGTCGTCAGTTTAGTTTGAATTTAATTTCATAGTATTCGCGACAATTATGTGTTCAATTTAGTTTAGACAGCTAAAGGAGTGTTAATTTTAATTTTAAATGCCGAGTAGTCATATACGGGAGTGCTAAACTTGTTATTAAGATATTAACTAAAAAAAATACTTTTGACCAGAATACGTGATATTACAATTCTGCCAATCTCTCTCTGCACTGGGTCTTAAACACATCATGCCCTAATCCTAACTAGTATTATTAATGTGAATTAGAGCTTGTTTGTTAACGCCTCAACCGATCCTCCTGAAAGTTTGCATGCACATTGTCAAGGGTAGAGAACATTACATTATTATCCTGAAAATAAAAATGTTCCCGAGGGATAGGAAAATACATTAAACCTCCATTTCCAATATCTGTTGGTATGGTAATGTTGTTTTGACAATAATAACTTTTTGACACAAGTTATTTCTATATTATATCTGTATTATAATCTAGGATTATAATCTGAAGTTACTATCGCGGAATCATCTTAATAAAAATTTACAGCGTGGACAATAAGAGCCGAATGCGTGCGAAGCCGCGGGCAACAGCTAGTATACTTCTATTATGTATATTTGTTATCTTATCCTCCATTTTATCCATAATATTGACTTAACAACTATACATGCTATGGGCGTGTAATAACTCGTATTTAAAATAATTACAATTCGAACCTTGGAGATATATATTACACTGGACACATTAACAACGCGTAAAGAGACAGTAAAACGTAATGTTTCGTGTCGGCTTGCTTACGCTGTATTCATATTAAGTCATTTCTATAAATTTTACTGCACCAACATTTTATAAGTAATGGCCGGTACCTTAGCAGATGTGAGTCATTAGCGCAGATCCAATATCACGCTTGTTCTTAGTTATGGCAAACAGCACTTACTGCTAATAGTGGCTTTGCTTAATGACTGCGCAATTTTCAATCCCCTTCGTTACAATTGTTTACCTATTTCACCAATTCACTATAAATTGAACAAATATATCAAATAAAAAAATTGTAACAATGAAAAATTGCAGCAACAGGAAGTATGTACTTACCAATCATTGGCTCCAAAATCATTATACAAGCTCGAACAAGCGATATACCCGAAATGTAATAAAATTTCATTAAACAAATAAATAAATAGAGGGGTAGTTAGAGATTATGGATTTCCATTTCGCGAGATCCTGGCGTACCTCTCACGCTCCTTCTACATCCATACATCTACGCATACATCCTCGTCGGTTACGGTTACACTAATATGATCGATATAAGTTCTCCTTGGACGACCCCTACCAACGCCGCGACTCACTTTTGCAACATTGTTTCATTACTCTGTCTCCAATCATCCTTTCAACATGTCCGAACCACCGAAGCATACCTTTCTCAATTCTAGTCACAACATCCACTTTTAAGCCACACTTTTCCCATATATCCAAACCCAGTTCTCACTTCCATACATTAAAGTGGGCACTACTACAACATTGCGTATCGCCTTCATAGAAACAATGGTGACTCCTCACTACTGTACCTATAGCCACATTGGTTTTATTTTCCGCATTCACTTGTTCAAAATTTTTAAAGTGTCTACAATCTCTATTAAAAATACATCCTAAATATCCAAGTCCCACTTCTTTGCCATTAACATTTATATCAACTACTGCCTTTCTTTGTTCTCTTTCAAAAAAATGGTGTTCGTTTTGCCTACATTCATCTATATACCTCTACCTTCTAATGCATCATTCATTACATTCAGCATGAACTGTAAGTCCTCCGCCGATAATGCAAAAACGACCTGGTCATCGGCATACAAGAAACATTTTACATCTAGCTCACCCATATTTGAATGCACAATCTTCGTCTTCTTCAGGAGAATCTTCATAAAGAATATTTTGTGAAGGTGAAGCCTCTGTATATAATTCCATTTTTGTAATACTAACCAGTATATTTATTTATTATTTACGCGAATAAAAATAATTTTACGTCTTTTCTTCCGACTTTACGGCGCTCATGGCCACGAAAGGGATGTGACTGACGTCCCAATATTAAAGTTGCTGGCGAAGTACCCTCTAATTTTCAATTATTATTTTTTCTCCAATTTATGCAGAATGAGCTCACCGTATATTAAGTTCCTATATTAAGTTTAATGCTTGATTGGTGGTTATGGTTGGAGATTTGATTTTATTAATCATGAGATTCACGGAAAAAACATCCTAATTCTCTATAGCAATTAGGATGGATTTAGGATTGGATTAGATTTCAATAGCCTTGCCTATCATCCTTGGTAGGAAGGGATGTTCTTGCTGTAAAGTGTGTCGAGAACTAAAACATAAAATAAACGTGGCAATATAGGTAAAATTAGTTTTATACTAACTAGCATGTTTAATAATATTTATGTAACATAAAATATGTTTTAGCACATCTCGATAAAAACTTACATGAGCGGACATCGAAAGTAATGTTCTGCCGAGAGCCGTAACGTAGCCGCGATAACGAATATAAAACAAATGCTCGTAGGCGTAATAGTCTCCGGGAGCATTAATCGCAACAGTTTCTCCTAACAAAATTGCGAGTGGCAATAAAAAGTAAAGGTTCTGGGCACAGGCTGTGCGCTTTATCTCGTCCACATAAATAGTGCGAAGTGGGTATAGCTATCGCGGCGCGGGCCCTGTTAACATTGCCGACCAATATTGGACCGCTACGTTGTTAATTGTCGGCCGATATGCCCTTTGGATATACTCTCTTTTATATATTCCCCGGATTTTACCCGAGTTTATTTATATTGAGTGAATTGTTTGACATCGGATCTATTGGATTTGAATTTTTATATTTTTAGCTGTATTTTTCATCGTGTAGTTTGTGATGTAATGTGGCATTTTGAGATACGAATAATATAAAATATGAATAGTACTCATTTTCACGAGTTTGTTGACATTTATTTTATATATTTGTAGACTTTGAGAATCGCTTAGTTTTGAAAATTGTCAATCTTAAACGTTGTGTGAAACCGTATGTAGTATAACTATATGTTATATAACTTTATACAGACTTCTGAATACGTTTATATGTTAAAATTTATTTGAGTCTGTTGTATACTTAAGCACAATTAACCCGTACAAATGTCGGTAACTTTTAGCTTATTAATCACGAAGGTACAACATAAAGTACTTTAGTTAGTTATGTAGCAAAGTTTGTTACTTAATTAACGGAAGAGACACATCAAAGCGAAAGTCGAAACTTTTAAAGACCCGCCATTTTCTGCGGCTTAGACTTACATGCACCCTTCATTAAACTTTGTTATACACGACAATTTTTTTTAATCCATTATAAAAAAAACACTGTGATGACATTGTGAGAGGCTCACGTAGTTTAAGTCTTTGCAATTCTGTATTCAGATAGCGCGACTTAGAGTTGAATCTTAAATAGCGATTTAGAACACTTCAACAGGATAAAACATTATAATGCTTAAGTACTGATTGAAAAAGTCATGAAAGAAACAGAAGAAAGAATGTGGGATGTGCAAGGTTTTAGAAAAGGAATGGGTTGCAAGGATCAGATCTTTTCTTTACATATAATTACAGAAAAGTTTTGATGGTGGCTTTAAAAAGAAAGTTTTCTACGCCTTAAGTAAAAAGAGATGATCTATGGTCAACGTTGGTTGCGTTTGGATTGAGCAGTGATCTAATACAAACGTTAAAATCTCTTTATAAAGATTCTACTGCCTGTGTCAGTATTAACGGGGCCAACTCACACTGGTTTGGCATCAATAAAGTCGTAAGACAGGGCTGTGTAGTATCCCGTGGCTGTTCAATCTTTTAATTGATTGTTTGAAAGCTTTGAAAGACGAAAATTGTGGATTAAAGATGGGTAAGGTAATTGTAAAATGTCTTTCGTACACCGATGAACACGACGCGTTTACGTCATTGGCGGAGGATATACAATTTATGCTGAATGTAATGAATGATTCATTCGAAGGTAAAGGTATGAATATGAATGTAGACAAACCGAATGGTGTTAACAAAGTGAGACAGTAATAAATGATAGAGATATTAACGGCAAAGAAGTGGAACAGGTGGAAGAGTGTATTTAGGATGTATGTTTGTAGTAGAGATGGTAGACACGTTAAATATTTTAAACGACGACCACGAGTCAATGCGGGAAATAAAATGAATGGGGCTATAGATACAGTAGTGAGGAGTCAGCATGTGTCTACGATGCTCGTCTGGCAATACACAATGCTATACTAGTCCCCACTTTAATGTAAGGAAGTGAGAGGTGGGTTTGGCAGGAAAAGCATGTTAGTAGAGTTAATGCCCTTGAGATGCGATCCTGAAGAAGTATGTTAGGCGGGAAGTTAAACATTGGTATTAAAAATAGCGTTATAAGGTAAAAGTATGGCTATACGTTGTGACTAGAATTGAGAAAGGTATGCTTTGGTGGTGGTAAATTGAAAGGAAGAATGAAGAGAGTAACGAAACAAATTTATGTAGCAAAAGTAAATGTCAGCGCTGGCAGGGGACATCAATGGAAAATTTATATCGATCAGATTAGTGACATTCTAAAGAAGAGCGAATTGATTCATCACTTTTTTAATGAGAAATGTAATTCTTAATGAATCCAAATTAATCGTTTCTGTCATACGAAGTAAGTTAATAATATGTACTATTCATTAGGAAATAAAAATCTTAAAGCCTAAATTCGTTGTCCTGTCATCATTAACTTCATAAAAAAGATTCGTTTCCATTTAATGCGTTGTAAAAATGCCTTTATATATTTTATTAAAGTAAACAGTGATTTATCTTTCGGTACTTTGTTTAAAGGTTAAATTAATCGTTAAATATTTAATAAAAAAAAAATGAGCGGGGCGGGCTCGCATGGAACAATGTACATTTGCAGTTAATATAACATGTCGAAAGGCAGTGCGCGTTCATGCAGCTAACTCCCCTTGATTGGAATCTACCGCGGGGCCGCGATAAATGAATGCTGCATAACAGCGACATATAAATTACTAGATGCGGTATCTCAATTACTAAGGAGACTTCTAGTACCGGGAAGTAGGATATACTGTTGGTCGTATAGGAATCTTAAGACATGAATTTAACTTTCTGTATATTCCGATTAGTGTATGGAGGAATAATTGTATGATTATAATATATTTGATTAAAGAATATTTAATTTTAGAAAGATTCGTCGGCGGTGTCGTCATATCAATAATGCACGATAACTCAAATCATAGCCTTTTGTGTTACGAATGCACACAGCTTTCTAATCAGTTCAGAGATTATCAACAAACTAAATCACAAATAAATGATTTTGATACATGAATAAATTTATGAAAATATTTTTCGTTTATCTAACCTCTATAATTTAATAGGCTCCACAACCAAGGATATTTATTTAGCATGTTATTGTTTATACTTTGTAAATTTAGGCACATATCGTAATTTTATGTTTATTAGTTTTATGTTATTATTTAAGATACGAAATCGAAGGATAAGCTATATTTTTAATATACTCTTTAAATTATGTTCGTTATGAGTATAACAGCTTCTCGTTTACGTTTTAAATCTTTCAACGCTTTTATTCGTTTTCTTTTGTGAACATAAACACGAATGCACCATCTAGACATTCATAAGTCTATGTACGAGAAGCCGGCCTACAATTAAACGCGAAGCCGACGTACTCTAGATGTCGCCGCGTATGCGTACGACCGCGAACATTCAGCCGATGATATGCGATAATGTTTTCAAGTGAATCACTGAGCTGCAAAGGCACTTGCAGTCGGTGTAGTCTTTTTACACAGCCTTTAATTGACCACTTACAATGCGCTCCACTGTTATTGTTTAAGCTTTAATTATGAATGGACTTACTCCTGCCCGCGGTTTTGGTTCACAGGATTACCCACAAGGCCAATTTCACATAAATCGGTCCAGTTGTTTGGAGTCTATAGGGAACATAAACAAATCACCTATTATATGTATACATAGAATTGCTAAAAGACTTAAATAGTTTTTCCATAAACAGGGTAGGTTTAGTCTTAGTCTAAGTTGAATATAGAATTCGTTTTTATTAAAGTTCTATATATCTATATTTGTAAAATTATATGAAAATTAAAGATTTGTTTAATGGTATTTACTTATTTGGATGAACTGCACCAAATCAGGGTATAATTTATTTATGCTACCTTTATTAGTACCGATAGTTAAATGTTTAATTAAGATAACCAGTATCAATTACTACTAAACGGAATAAATAATTAACTGAATATTTTTAATAGGTATTTTGTAGTGCGATGTCGGCATTGGTGAGAAAATATTTTTATTTTGTTTAGAGATAGACAAGAGTAAAATATAGTCGGAAGCTGTAGAACATTTTGTGCAACGTTCTTTAGTCGAGAAAGATGCGATGCTAAGGCGCGGATAAATATATGATAGTATCAGAACATGAAAGCTCGTGATATATATCCTAGAATCGTGTTTTATGCACTTGCGATCTTTCTTTAGAATCTCTGACTCTAAGTAAGTAGATCATGCATTGAAAAAAAATTAAGAAAGCAAGATGAAAATATTTATTTATAACTACACAATGTCAAAAAATAAAAGTATTAAGAATAAAGTTCGAAATGAAGTAAATAAAAGTAAATCTATCTATCTATACGATGTATATCTGGAAGTTCCCTAAAGATCAGGAAACGACTAGACCGATTTAGATTAAATTTTCAGGAAATATTTATATTGGCCTAGCCGGCGAACATGTGTTTTGTGTGTACAAGTTTGGTAGCAAGCAGATAAATATAATTAGAGCTACCTAGGCCATGCCGGGGCGGATCACTATTATTATATACACACACAAATCTTAATCCACCAAAATATATTTCATAAATATTATTCAGTGCTAACACTCTTTCAACATTCAACGTGGCCCAACTAATGAACCGATAATTAATTACGTCTTCTAATAATGTTCTAATGATACTTGATTTCACAACATTTTTACACAAGATATACAAACTAAGTATATTCTCATACATTGTGTAGTTGGCAGGCGCAGAGATTTCCATCGACGACGAGTGCACCCCGCCTCGCAGCGCACCCGATATACTACAGTCGTAAATCTGGGTGTGACTTCCGCAATTATCAACTCGTTAGATAGCGTTTACCGGCGCTACTGCCTTCGATTTATAGGGAACGAACTTTGTTTCTCTTTTTGCGCTATATTGTCCCATTAGTGAAGCTCTAACGACATGTTCTAAATTTATAATGCTTAATGACGTTAAATGTTTTCTATTTTAAAATGCATTCTATTTTTTTATTAGAAGGTAAACATCTCATCTGACCCTAATGACCTTTTATTAATGTCCGCATCGACCCAAAAAAATATTGCTAGAGTTTTACAGGAATAGGATTTTATAAAGAATAGCAGGGTAGAGCTTTAACATATCTAATGTCTCATGTCTCTTTTCGGGTACTCGTTGGTGAGGTTTTTGATATTTTTCAAAGAAATAACCATAACTTCTCTTTGCTAAGGTGTACAGTTGGATCAGTGTACAGTGTAAGAGTTGGATCGATGCTACCAGTAGTGATTGAATGTAGGTTGGTAGGAGGACCTTAACAGTGGTAGAGCCCGCAACAAAAATAACGGTTGCACGAATGGGCCGGCTCGACCGGTGAAATAACAAGATTTCACAGAACACAGGCGTTTCGTCTGATGAGTGAGGCGGTGCAGGTTTAATTTCAATCTTCTTTCCCTTCTTACCTCCTAAACGTAGGTTGGTGAGGATTGGACGGGGAGGGTATTAATGGGCCACCTCATTACATGTTGTAGATGCCTATGGATCACAGCCACTTAATATCAGATGATTCGATAACTCGTTATATAATTATTAAAACTTTCCAGACAGACATTAACTAACTTTTTATAAAAACGGCTTTACTCACGTTCGCATTTTTTCTCGGTATTTTTGTACCGACAAGTTTCGGACCTGTCGGAGGTCCAATTTCAGGGTGAGAACTTCTACTAAGTTACGCCTCAAAACGTTGATCACGGTCAAATTTTAAGATTTTTTTAAACATTATTTTTATAAACTATACAATCTGCTACGATATTAAATAATAATTACCTGGAATTTAGTAGTTTATTTCAAATTTACTTTAAATAATTTTGTTAGATATTATACGACAATAATTTAATAGATTATAATAGACGCCTTTGATGTTAAATAATATGATATTCAACTATAAGATGAAAGAAGAATATATTTACGAGACTGATAATTTATTCATGTGAACCTTGTTTATTGAGGTTTATATAGTTATCATAAATTTTTGTTTCGTTTCATAAATTAAATTTCGTCCGCGATAAAACCTTGGCTTTATAGAAAATCGAGACAAGTTCAGCAATAAAATAATAATATTACGCGACGGGTAATGTATGCTAAATTTGAGTCGTAAACGTTTATTGCTGTTGTAATAACACCCGCTGCAAATGTTTCGTTGCTTTTCAGAGTTAAGTTTCAAGATCTTCGTCCTTTTAAAAATTTGACAGCGACGCGCTGTAAACCTACCCGCGGATAAATAAAAACGTCGACAAAATCCGACGCGTACTTCTATTAACCTCTAAATACTTAATTTCTACGCTCGAATGGTAAGTTAATTTATAGCGCTTTAACTGAAAACTTAACTCACAATCTCTTTGTTTATATTTTTTAAATAATGTTATTTTAGTCTGTAGAGTGTCTTTTTATACTAATTAAATATGTCATAGGGGGGTTGGACACATGCAGTACTATGTGTAATATGTGTGCAATGTGCAAATCTCTTTAACCAAAGATTGTCACAGTAAGACAACAAACCTCACTTTACCGTGATTACATTTTACACAGAATTACCGTAGATAATTAAAAAAATAAAAAAAAAAACTTTGAACGATCTTCGAGAGGAAGTCCTCTCACTTAAACCAATATACTATAATTATTCATAGTACCATAACATTCCGACGATAAATACATGTTCCCTTTCTTTAGGAATAATTAAACGGATTGATTAATAAAACAGTACCAGTATTTAACAAGCGCAGTCCATTGTCTTCAGTTCAAATGGTGCGCGCTCAAAAAAGTACAATACGTTGCGAAGAGTCGACAGATTTAAGCATCGAGTCGTTCATTCCGGACTTTAATTATTCACTGTTTAAACAAATCGCAATAAAGAGCCTGTGTCAGTACGGCGACGGATAGCGCCGTCCATTGAAATGGTAAAATAAAAATGGTAAAGGCATTTTCTATTAAGACTCTTTTTATAAAGTTTTGGGATAGTTGCCGTACCTTTTAATTCAATAGGAATAGGTATATAAGATGCAGAAATATTCATCCACTTAACATTAGTTAATTAAGTCCCAAATTACAAAATTTATGAAGTAGTAAGAATCAGAATATCATAGAATCATTGTTTTAAGGTACTTTGGAATGAATCCTTGGCCTTCAGGTTTAGGAGCAATATATTAGGATTAACAAAGACATTTGAAAATTACGTGTATATTCTATAAAAATGATTTAGCAATAAACATTATTACGTCCAGATATTGTTCGGCTTCAAAACGATAGATCCAAATAGTACTACTAAAAGTATAATTCTTTTTTGAACCTAAATGGATGAATTTACGCGAAAGTGTACTTAGCTTTTATTTAAATACTTTTTAGTTAGTTTTCTACATATTAGTAGATTATCGATATAATCTGCTGATACAACTTTTAACCACTCCAACTAAGCTTAAACTTATGCTATGACATGGTTCACGAAAACAGTCCAAAATCAGATTCGAACCCACGACCTCATGTTTCGCGGTCCATGCCCCATAAGACTATTGGCGCTTAATCAGGATAAGACATTTCATTAAACAAATTGCCAGTCAAAGTGACTGTTTTTGATCAGTGTACTTTCCAACTAACATGGCGGTGTTTTTCCAGTAAAACGCGATTTAATAAAAAATTGCGCCATATTTTAGTAAATATCTTTTCCACGTGCAATCTTACGATGACAGATGACAATGCAAAACGATGCTCCGTCGACACCAAGTATTCATTAAAGTAAGGATGTATTACCATTGTTGCAGATTTGAAAGAAAGTGTAGAAGGGAAGATCCCAAGTCTTCAGTTGTAGGTCATTGTTTTTATAACAATAAATTTCCTGTTTAGATGCACTCTTTCTTTCCGATATGAGCTTGGCAAAAGTAACAGAACCCAAGTTTGCTTAGCACGTCAAAACTGTAAAATTATAAATAGGATGTCTACGCTTGTAGTGAAAGATTGACACTTAACACTATGGTACACTATGGTTTAACATTAGGGTTTAACATTTTTCCTATATCAAAAATGGCCGCAACAGTATCATATTTATTTAGGTAATTTTTAAAACACACTTTCTTTTAGTAGGCAAATGATTTACGAAAAAGCGAATCTAAAATGCAGAAAAAGCGGTTCTACAAGTAGTGGTTTCCAGAACATAATTTTTCAGATATTTTCATTTCATTTCATTTTAAAATGACAGTATGAAATCGTGTTTAACATTAATAACAAAGTTTCTTTTTTATACCTGAAAACGATAAGTGTCATTTATGTTAACAACATCGGCAAGCTGACGAGGTTGAGAAGGCGTCTTTTTCGTCTTGAGCGTTCATTTTTTGTTAATGGGCATAGCCATAATGATGGCGCTTCCATGCACGCATGTATCCAAAGAGCTGAAAGTTTTGTCTACCCTGGATCAAGTATATAGTATCGTCGTGAACGCTAAAGTCTCCGGAGACGAGTATATATCATAAAAAATAAGGGAAAAATCTAATATAATCAACATAAAATAACTTTTTGAACCGATGCGATGGAGTGTGTCAAACAGTAAACCTGGATTTATTTAGTCTATTTTCCAACTCAGAGTAATTTATTTTTATATACATTGACGAAATTCCTGTACTGTGAATGTCACATGTATCCTGCTTTTAGATATATTTCGAATTACATGTTTATGCTCATTGTCATAAGTCTCACATTCTAAAGCAACCTGTCCTTGTGCAAGATGAACATCTGACAACAATGCTCTAGTTGTATTCCCGCTTCCTGCCGCGGCACTACATACTACGCCAATACTAGCGAGGTTTGTGTACACAATAATTGTTTACCTATACTAATATTATAAAGCGTAAGACTTTGTTCAAACGCTAATCTTAAGAACATCGGATTAAAAATTTCTTTTTTAATTAACAAGCTGAGCTATTACGAAATTTGTAAGGATATTTATTATCATGCTATGAAAATAAGGAGCGGAGTAATTTGGAAAAAACTGTATACGTAAAAGGGATAGACAAAAACTTCAAGATCAACGGTAAAGATAGACAACACAGCGAAAATGATAAACAGCAGTCGAGTGATGTGATTGGATGCGATGCTATGCACATGTTGCCAGCAATAAATCCATTTATATAACATGAAAAAATATGAAGACAAATATTTAAATAGAATTCTGCACGATTTTTCTACTTTCGGCAGTAAATCCGTTAGCCGTTAAAAAATCATAATTTATACTAGTCCAAACCCGTTAAATTAAGATTAACAAACTAATAAAGTAGACTACACTGGCGACGTGATTGTATAATTATAAAGACATATACTACAGTTGGCGTCCATGGCGTCGTGTGTCAACCTCTATTGGTTGTAAAAATGTTAACATAATTCAAGATTTTCTGTGTATCAAAAATGTAGGAAAATCAAAAAATATAGTTCAAAAAGTAGTAGAATATGAACTATTGCCGTTAAAAAATGTAGAGATCTTGATTACAACTGAGTGGGTAAGTGTGGACTCATATTATCGTGTGATAAATAACATGCAAAGCTACCTTATGATCAACTTGGGTTTCAAGTGGGAGCTGCACAGGAAAGTAAACATCCCAAGTATTCAGTTGGCAGCAAAGTGGTGACATAAAGGTTGGTGCGACTATACCATCGCTGAAGATCCACCAATGATCCCACGTGGACTTTTACTCACTACCAAATTTGAAAGGACTGTCACCATCATTAGGGGTGTGTGCGGTAGGTATGTCGGGAGCCTATTATAGTTTTCTGGAACTATGTAAACCAAAAGCCGGCGAAACGGTTGTAGTAACTGGGGCTCCTGAAGTTGTGGGATCTCTCGTGGGTCAAATAGCTAAGTAAAGTGTAAAGTGATTGGTTTCGCAGGCTCCGATAACAAAGGTCAATGGCTGGAGATGGAACTTGGATTTGACAAAGCTTTTAATTATAAAACTGTGGACGTCGATAAATCTCTTAAGGAAGCCACTCCCAATGGCATGTACTGTTACTTTGATAACGTTTGTGGGGAAATAAGCTCTATTATTATGTACCAAAGGCCTAAGTTTGGAAGAAACACCGTATGTGGAAGCATCAGTTCGTACAATGAAGATCCGTCGAATATCCCTAAAACTGCCATGGTACAGCCTGCAGTGTTTTTAAACCAGCTTTCAATAGCTTATAAGTGGTATGATAGATGGCAGGAAGGGTTCTCGCAACTTGTTGATTGGATCAAGAGTAGGCAATTGGAGACAATTGAACATGTGACAGAGGGTTTTAATAACATTATTGATGCATTTGTTGGAATGCTTGCAGGAGATAATAAAGGAAAAGCTGTAGTGAAAGTTTAAGCACTATTCAGAGGCCAGTTAATACGTTAAATAATAATAATATATCTTTATTATGAATTTAATTAAAACTTTTCTTCCAAATAACTTTCTTACAGACTTTTTAGATAATTATGCTAGATTAAGTAGGCAATGCACGGTTTAATTACGTAAAATACTGCCACGATATTCTATAAGCCGATTGTTCGGTACACCGAGCACCCAGTGCGAGATAATGAATGAAAACTATTCTTAAGAGCTACCCATACGCAGAACTTTGTACGTTATGTAATGTATGTTAATGGCGATGGCTTGACCGGAACGAGTACGCTAACTAATGGCTATCTTCCCATAGTCAACGACTGCAAAAGTAACTAGAAGAGACAACAATAATGTCTTAAAAATGAATCAACTTATTATTGACTGTGACGTGTTTGTCAGAGTGCTAGCTTGTTCAATAGTACCGTTTTTTGCAGTTACAATAGTAGACAAGACTGTGAGTAGTTGCCTAATTTTCATAGGGTTCACATCTAGTGCATTTGCGTATAAAATGCAAGTCTTAGCCTACATACCTAATTTTAGGCCTTCTGAATGTACCTTAGAATTTTGATAATTATCAGTGAGTGAGTGAGTTAGTATGTGGCGTATTTGGGATATTAATAAATCTGAAACCATAAAAGCTATATAATTGATAATTTCGGTACATCTAACAAGAAAATCTTATTCAACCATAATTTCAGCTTTCTTCCATCATCCAGACCGGAGCTAAGACGGTTCGAAAATACGACGAATGCTTCGAGAAACAGTAGGTAGCGCCCTGTTCCTTTGGCTCCTCTTGGCGGAGCCACTACCGTGCCACTAGATACAGAATATGTTTGAAGTGAAAATTTCTTTAGTCGCGTTGGACGATATTTGGTAGGGAAAAATCTTAAAGATTCGCGTAAACAACATGCTCGACGTGCGTCAGCAACATGCTTATTTGAATTTGAAACAGTTTCGACACGTTTCATTTCATTTTTTCTTTCATCGTTTTCATTTTTTTCTTGTATTCAATTTTGAATTTTATTTTTAATAATAAATTATTGTTATCATGTGTCATTTCGTTATTTACAAGGGCTTATTTTTGTTGATTATTTACTGATTTATTTTTGAACTATTGTTGCGCCTTCCCACTTGCTTTGAGCGTTCACTTCAGTTCTGTCGGCACCACTCATTCAGTTATGTGCTGTGTTTTTTTTTTTCTATTAAAAAACGGCAAGATTAAAGTTAGTTTGTAATAATATATTCGGTGTAACTTTTCTCTAAAATGTTTAGCTATACAAAAGAACGTAACTTTTACGTATCATACGCACATGTCCGCTTATGGAAATACAGAAATACATGACATGTCTATCTATGACTTATAGTTTGGAAGCGTGAGTAAATTCTGTGGCTATGTGATATGTGGTTAGTCGTTGAGAAAACACGATAGTTGTTGCCAATCAACTGCGCATTACCTGGAAGTGTATCGGCGCTGCGTCTGGTCGGCGTTTAAGACGTGTAGCTTTGTTCTCGCCGCCCGCTGACATTTGGCAATAAACTATTAATTAAAGACTTATTATTCTCTATACTTCTTTTTGTGATTTTGAAATATAATTAACTCGTTTTTTGCGTGAAGTACGTGAGAGCTTACAAATAAGCTCCCACGTTCCTAAACAGCTTAGGTAAGAGGTAGCAAAGTTATTCTTATTTTATTGAGCTTACTAGCTCTCGAATGTGACAGGAACCAAAAACCAAATCTGAACTTTGCCATTTTATTTTGATGGTCCATAATAACTTCAACAGTCTTGAATTTATAAAGCTTAAATTTTATTGCTTTTTTTTGTAATTGACCACGAGACGCAATGCCTTTACTTCTATGAAATTATCTAATAATTTAAATAATACCATGGAAATGTTCCAATCCACATCTTATTGTTCAAGCTGACTGGAATCGAACCTTGATCCGTTATTATTAAAGGATACGTGACGGCTGTGCTCATATTGTAATAAAATATAACGTTTTCTTTGTTTGCCACTGGACTTAGTCACCGACGAGGAAAAAAATACAATTTAATTTTTTTACGATCTTTTGGTAATAAAGAGCTTAATTCTGGCGAAATGAGAAACTAATCGTAATAAAGAAGGATTCTGTGAGATTTTTTTATATGAAGTCTGGTTGGAGGATGGACAGAAATGTAATTTTCCTCGAGATTTTTCAATTAATCTCCATGTCCCTTTCGCTGAAACAAGAAAGTGACGCGGAACGCTCGCGCCGGCCGGGCCCCGCGGGAAATCTTGACAAAAAGGTTCGCGGCCAAACAATGGAGACGGACAGTCTGTTTGATCTTAAATACTCATCAGACGTGCCTTTATTATTTCTTAATTTTTGATCGTATATAAACGGTTTATTTTTTAATCTTAGTAATATAATAAGCCAAAAACGGTTTGCTTAAATGACAATGACATGCATACATCACATAACTATTTCACTCATTCAAATAATTTTATAACTTTTAAGTCACACACCGTCTGTTGTCGAAGAATAACCTAAATATTGAGGAAAATATTACCAATTTTCGCTTTCTTTTGTTTAAGAAACCTATTAAACGTAATCCTAGTAAAACATATCGTAAAAGATGAGCATAGTTAAAACGTGCAATGTAAGCGGGATGCAGAAAGCTTGTATTCAAAAACATAATGTGGAAGGTATCTTATTTTAAATTTACTTCGGCTTGTCGCCACCGACTACGTCGTCTGTGGAGATAAGAAATTCGAAATTATACGAAGTTAATACTATTTCGCATTTAGGTAAGGTGGGATGAAATTTATTCAAGAATACTTTTAGCATCTAGCGTCCATTGCCTGTAATGTTATTATACTAATGTCTGACTTCACCTTGAAAGTTCCGGAGTATCGAAAGCCGTTGGAGTCTGTAAGTAAGGAGTACTTTGTTAATTTGGAAATTTACATTTCGTTAGCTTTCCGAGAAACGTTGATAAATGAAATTTATGTTTTTTGAATACATTTACGAATTTAGTAAATCGCATTACGTCCTTTATAACATTAAAAAAATCCTTTATTTTGTACAAATTGTTGTATCTTAAAAATAGTCCAATGTGTAATATGTTGTAACCGTTCCCGACGACTCGATCATAATCGTGAAAGTCATCACAATAGACTGCAATCTTATCTTCATTTTATAAATTTATTTTTAAACAAATACAATTAACTTTTCTACATCAGAATATATTTTACTTAATAGCACATTCAGAAGTCGTCATAATTCAACAAAATCTCCTCGAGCATTGAACTGAGTTTACGATGTCTCGTCAAATTCAATAAGCTGGAAAAGAGTTTAGTAAATGGTTTTATTATCTATAGTTGAAAGTTTGACATCCTTTTTTCACACTATCACTTGAAAATTATAGAGTTCATAGGTCGAGAGCTTATTGCGATTGAAGGTATGTATCCTGAATTTCAGCCCCTCCCCTGTCCCATTATCTTTCTCTTCCTTCCCCATCCTTTTTGGAAACGGTGGTAACGGGGGGGTAGAAGACAGCAATTGGGCCTCCGGCACGTCACTGTCATTTGTGAGGTTGTGATATTTCACCGTTCGATCCGACCACTTCGTGGAACAACTGTTGTTGCGGCCTTACCATTGTTAAAAATATACATTACTAATAACAATTGAAGTGATGAAAACACCACTTATTATTTTTAGTTTAAACTAGTAAATGTTATTAAACAAATAGCATCACTCTAATTAATACATACATACAAATCAATTTAATGTCATATAGACTCGATTTTGAGTACATCATTCTATTAAACTACGCAAAATAAATTATGAAAATTTAATCGAGCGTCGGTCGGGTTATAAAGTGGGAGTGATACGAACCCACGTCATTCATGTTTATCTGGACTACAGGTAAACAAATTTCAATGCATTTGCGTTAGCTACCAACGAAAATTGACGCTCATTCCCTCTAAAGCAGTTAAGAAAAGCAAACATTTGCCAATAGCGCTTAATGAACCTTTAATAATTAGTCTCAATTAAATTTCGAAATCTGTATTCGAATTATGATTTGCTAAATTAATTATTTTGTTTTTCGACATGAATGCACTACGATTAAATAAATAGGGAATAAATACATATAGGCTTACATCGGAAACCAGACGGATAGGCAGATATTATGGATTTTCATATGGCGCAATCCTGGCACACCTTTCTTGCTTCTTCTACATCCATACATCTACGCATACAAGTTCGTCGGTTACGGGTACATCTTATATCGCTCTTCTTTAGTATGTTACTAATCTAATTTATATAAGTTCTCCTTGGATGTCCCCTGCCAACGCTGCTACTCACTTTTTTTTTCATAATAACAACATAAATTTGTTTCGTTACACTCCATTCATTCCTCCTTTCAACATGCCAGAACCACCGTAGCATACCTTTCTCAATTCTAGTCACAAAATCCATTTTTAAACCACACTTTTCCCTCATAAAGCAATTTTAATAGTATAATTCAATGTCACTCCTAACATACTTCTTAAGGATCGCATCTCAACAGCATTAACTCTACTAACATATTTTGGCCAAGGCCAAGGCCCACTTTGGGTCACTGCGCCATTCTATTTAGTTATAAATTTAAATTTTACTTAAACTGTTTCAGAGTCAGTTAATAGTAAAAATTATAGGCAAAAACTTCTCCTGCAGGAATGGATAAGTTCTATCGGGGAAGAACCACGACGTTACTGCATATCAACTTGAAATACGGTTTCAAGTAATAAAGATGCAGGCAGTAAAAAATATGCATAGATGTATGAATGTAAAAATATGCTGAAGGAAGAACGACGAATGTGTAAAACCGTTGACTCAGAGCGTTACAAGCAAGTGGACAATACGATCCGAAAAGAAATAAGAAGGGCCGTAACAACTATAACAGAGAAAAATGCGAACACATGGAGAAGCTGTTTCGTAAACATGATAGCTTTAACATCCATAAGCGTATTAAATAGATGGTAGGTCAAAAACACCAAATTGCAACGGCTATAACTAACCTGATTTCAGACATAGGAGATAAAACGAAACTCTGGCATTAATACGTATCCGAAATGTTTCGAGACCATTCAAGGAACGTTTTGTTGACTACTGGTCTATCTGGTCCACCTATCCTGAAATCAGAGGTTTTATACACCTTGAAAACTGCAAAATCAGGTAAATCTCTGGGACCTAACAATGTACCCATTGAAATCCTCAAGCTCTTAGAAGAAGATAAACTTGAGATCATTACACGGTTTTTCAATCAGCTCTACGATACCGGCAGCCCAGCGGCTGGTTAAAGTCAACGTTTATCATAATTCCCAAAAAGAAAAACGCTCGTGAGTGTGAAGAATTTCGAATGATAAGTCGTATGAGCCATGTCCTTAAAGTCTTTCTAAGTATTATTCATAACCAAATAAGAAGGAAATGTGATGAACAATTAGGAGAAAATCAGTTTGGATTTCGCTCCGGTGTTGGGACCCGTGAAGCTCTTTTTGCCCTCAACGTTCTTGAACAAAAATGCAGACACATGTAAACTGATATTCTGATCTGCTTCATAGATTACTAAAAAGCTTTTGATCGTGTAAAACACCAACAGTTACTAGAGGGTTTGGAAGATATTGGTTTAAATAGAAAAGACATACGCATCATACGCAATTTGTACACGAACCAGGTAGCTAGCATAAGGGTAGGATCTGTCGTGCATTCTCTTTTCCACTGCTTTTTAACATTGACTCAGAGACTATAATGGCCGAGGCTCTCGAAAACCTTGAAGCTGGAGGAAAATTGTGAACAACTTGCGTTACGCAGACGACACAGTTCTCATCGCAGCTTCGGAAAGTGATCTCCAGACAATCGTGAACCGGGTGAATGAATGCAGCGAGAAAGCTGGACTGTCTATTAATATAGACAAGACGAAATTTATGGAAGTAACCAAAAATCCTAACCAGAAAACTAGCTTTACGATAGGAAACGAAAAACTTGAGCGTGTACAACAATATAAATATCTTGGTACTTGGTTAATGAAGATTGGGAATCTGATCAGAAAATCAACACCCGGATAGAAATTGCCCGAGCGTCATTGAACAGAATGAAGAAAGTTTTATGTTGTCGTCAAATTAACATAAAGCTCCGAATCAGGATTTTACAATGTTACATCTGGCCTATCGTCACCTACGGAAGCGAGGCATGGACTATTAAAGAGGATACCAAAAGACGCCTCGAGGCATTTGAAATGTGGTGCTATCGTCGTATGCTCCGTATTAGCAGAACGCAGAAAGTGAGAAACGACACCGTCCTCCTGCGCGTGGGTATGACCCGGAAATTCATGCATACCGTCAAGAAGCGCAAAGTAAAATATCTCGCCACGTGCTTCGGCACGATAGGTACAAGCTGCTGCAGCTTATAATGATGGGCAAGATAGAAGGGAAGCGACGCGCTGGACGCAGGAAAAAGTCGTGGCTACGCAAAATACGAGAATGGACGGGGATTAACTCAGCCGAAGAATTGTTGCGCCTCGCACAGAATAGGGACACATTTGCAACCTTCAGCACTGAAGAGGAACTAGAAGAAGAACAATGAATGTTAGGGATATATGAAGTGTCTGATGAGAATACAAAATAAAAATCCATAGTCCCTGCCTACTCACCTAATGACGGGCATTCGCTTGTTTTTGCATTAATTAAAATTAACTGTCGTGATTTTTTCATTAAAATTGCTGTGTGAAAATCAGAAAGATCAAATACCTTAATTTATATCCAACAAAATAGTTAAAAGAAGGTGCGTTTGAAGTTGAAAGTACAAACACGGGTATTCGTAATGTCACAAAGTGCCTCACAGACCGGAAAATTCACTGGTCTAGTTTACATGCGGGCGCGCAAACAT
>JWHW01044895.1:421786-445500 GCA_000931545.1 Papilio glaucus
CAGGCTTAAGTTGGTGCAACGAACTGCATACCAGACAACCATTCAAGCTTTGTTTTATTTTAGTCTGCCGAACGGTTTTGGGTATCGCCGTAAAAATTTATAATGGGGTTCGGATATGATTTTTATTGCATTATTATGACTTTATCTCATCATTTTTTGTGGATGTTAAATACCTATCTTAAAGCTAAAATTAAAATATTCGAGCAGTAATAAAACTTTACGAAAAACATACTTTATTTTAAAATTGTAACATTATTTTTGAAGTATTTTGTATGATGATATATTTAACAGTTGTTGCACGAATTGGCCCGCTCGACCGGTGAATACCACGACCTAACAGAAGACATGCGTGAAGTAGAAGTATTCTGACTTTCGCTTGATGAGTGCCGAAGGCCTTATTCTAGTCCTTTTCCCCTCCTATCCTTTGCTTATAAGAAAATTTATTTTATCTAATTAAATATTAAACACTTACAAATATAACAATCTTATTATTTTAACGTAATATTTTAAAAACTAGTATCTTCGAACATTTACTGAACTGTTATGAGATGCGCTCACAACTTTATGACGAAAATGTAATGGCCAAGAATGTTGGCTTCAACCACCTTATGTAAGTGACTTATAATATAAATGTGAGTAACCTAAGAAATTATTTACAACCCAACGAAAACTTATCCCTAACAGAGTACAATAATAGATACCTTTAACGAGGAAAGATATGTTTGTTTGCTGTAGGTAAACTCTAAAACTATTAAACTGATTTTAATAAACATATCCATTATAAAAAATACATTCTACAAAAGTATACCTATTGTATATTAAAAATTAAATTAGGACTAGTCAAAAATGTTTATAGTTGATGAAGCGACCATTAGGGGTGTTTGACAGAGGATTAAACGTAGTAGCCTAAAATACCATTTTGGTAACTACTGTTTCTAGTTATTGGTGTAATGAGAGAGAATACTCACGTTTAACTTTTCGATGTTATATCCACAATATGGAAAAGTTAGGCCGTAGTATCTTTTCATTGCACTTTATTATGTTAATGACAAACAGCGGTTGCCAAATAGCCTGCTAAGTGAGGGTATGACATATTTTTATAGTGCAGAGTAGTTTCCTACAAATCGATTCATCGGACCTAGATATAAAATAATAAATATGTGCTCACGCCCGTAACCCAGACGGGTAGGCAGAGACCACGAATTTCCATTTGGCGCGATCCTGGCACACCTCTTTCGCTTCTTCTACATTCATATATCTACGCATACATGCTCGTCGATTATGGGTGCTCCTTATAAATGATAGAAATCTATCCTCTCTCCTCTATGTATAGAAAAAGATCGGTGCGATCACCGATCTTTTCGCATCGATATGCGGACTAACTTATTCCAGATTCTTACACTATACTAACTTTAACAAAACTGTAAAAGAAGCTGGTGTCGTTTGATTTATGCCATTACACTAAGAGGCCGCCGCAGAATAAATTCAGTACTTAAAGTTCACCCGCGTTTGACTTGACTCTGTTTTGAATTCTACGTACTGGCTTCCTCGGCTAGAATCGCCTTTGTAAAGTTTTGCACCTTGTGCAGTTTCATTTCGCCATTCGATTTACTACTTTCCTTCTGCGTAATAAAAGCGGATTTCGCTTTGTTTTATAATATTCATGTACATGCTTTTTGCTATACTAATTCCTCGTTGCTGGAAATGTTATATGTCTTTAATATTACACATTCTACACAGTAAATTGAACTTTATTACTGAAACAACAGAATATTATTTTATATAAGTTTTAAAAGACTTTAAGGTATTTTCTTTCAATTCATTCTTTGTAGCTGGAGGTAGTCCCCAGAGGCATGATCCCAATTCCTCATCTATCACGCTTGTCACGTGCTGACCATCCCTCGTGTGTACTGCGCCTTATATGAAATCTTGCACGGAGACGACGTATCTATTTATGAATTTATTTAAAACTTTTGGATATTGCATCAACTATAAGTATTTTATTTTTATTTATTCAAGAATACAAAGGCGTAGTAACAGAAAAATGTGGTTTAAAGAGGACGTTGTGTTGTGAATGAGTGAGTGAGAAAAGTATACTTCTGTGACTTGGGCGTGTTGAAAGGCTACATGAAAGAAAATGACAAGAAATTGATGTTGCGAGCCAGAAGTGTTTGTGTCTTTCTGGGATTCGTCCTAGGCGAACTTATACCGACCAGGTTAGCGACATAGTATAGAAAGGCGATATTAGGAGGAGACCCATAACCGACGAGCATGTATGCATAGATGTATGAATGTAGAAGAAGCGAGAGGTGAGCCAGGACCGTCCCAAATGGAAATCCGTAATCTCTGCCTCTGAGTTACAGGGCTTATTGAGTTAGACTAAAAATATGGAATTCTTTTTTTTCGTCTTTGGCTCAGTGCCATTTCTTTTCACTTCTGGATGGTGAGTCGGTAGAGTTTTAAAAGTATATAATGCAAAATAAGCCTTGGAATATTAAGTCGACGCCCATAAAATATGCTGAGAGTTATGTTTCCATCGTATGGGGTTTGGTAGCACTTCGGCACTTAGTCGTTTTTTTTTGGAAAATGGTTTTCTGATATAAGGATAACGAAAACCAATTATACGGGTATTAGATATTACTACTGGTTTTAAGCAAGTCACGAAACAATACTCGATAGTTGTGAAACAACTCTCCATCACACACAACCCTTTGTAGGCTCAAGCGTACAGCTACTTTCATTTGTCTTTGTCTTGTGCAGATTTTCCTCAACGCATACAATTCGTCTTTTTTCCACACCTTAATTTATTTTATTGTGCCTTCGTTCTTCTTTTTATCTCGTCATATTGATATATATGTATAAATTTTGAAAAAACATTAGCCAACCTAATTATGAATTAGTAAAAATTGTTAAATTGTAGTTTAGGTTAGGTTTATTTAGGATTAGATTTAAAATGTACGTCTAAATTTGTAACTCAAGAACACTACTTTGTAACTTTTTTTATTTTATTTATTTTATCTAATGCTCTCGGTAATTCAAAGGGCAATTTTCTAAGTATAATAGTTCAGCCGTTACCGCATAGCATAGAGATATATATACATTCATTCGGTAGGGCGAAACTTATGGCCACCTTCGCCAATATTACATTTCAAACTCAGTCTTCAAATTACGGTACAAATTAATTAAAACTACGAACACCGAGATACTCTCAGTCAGATACAAAATGTGAACACTGATCACGGAACTTGTTAAGACTGGTTTAAATCTAATATGGACTTAGTCGCTGCAAGGCAACTTAAAACAAACATTTCCTTCCAGTAAAAGCATTTTGAAAGATCAATGCAGTTACGAAGAGTACTTGAGAGGGTTTCAGTGACTTGCTTGTTTTCAATTCAAGATAAAAACAAATAAAAAAATTGCTAAATAAAAATTGTTTACTTTTATTTAGATAAATGTTTCACAGATATGTATTTTTGAATTCTTTGGAGGTGTATGTGTAATTAATTAGGATCAGTTAATAATGCGTTAAGGATAAGTAATAAAGTCTGCACGGTGCATTGTTTTAAGTTGCATGGATTTTCCGAACTAGATCATCAAAAAAAAATTGTAATAGACGCAAAGTAGTAAAAGTAGAAATAATATATAAGTATTTGCGTAGCGTAACTGTAAACCGATTGCAATAAACAACCTCATCATTACAATCTGGTTGGAAGAAAACAAAGCGGAAAGTGGCACCGGGCGGTAACTACAACAATAAGGGAAAACTGAATTAAGGATTCCACAGTGAATATCTTTTGGTGAAAAGGAGGCTAAAATTACGGTGGGCCGTGATTTGAATTTATTACCCCTAAGGCTAATTTTATTTCAGCGGGATTCGGAATATAGCCCCGAGAAAACGTCTAATCCATTACGTAGACAATATTGTGAACAAAGTCTCAACTTTCTGTCCCATCTTTGTACAATCAAAAAACAAAAAAAGTACAAAAAAAATATAGTATTTCTTAGCTTTTAAAATATTGCAATATAGAAATTAAAAAACTTGCAGCAATAATAACACAATGATTATTAAATTTTCCAATGGTTCCGTGGATCCGGAAAGGAATTTAAAGATTACTTCTTCATTAAAAGAAATAATGAATAAATTATTATTTTATTGATTTTCGCCAGCTTCGCTGCTTCCTAGCTCTACCACCAGTTACGTAGGGAAGCAGGTTACTCGTACGATACGGAGACCATATTCTATACAGATCGACATAATGTTCGCTACTTATCGGTTTTTCTAGCCTATAGGGTAAACCAATTCTTACCGAAGCTTCTTATGATCTCTTTATACTAAGAGCGCTTGTAGACGTATGTTTTTTTGCCCGAAGTCGGACTGTGTTTTTGTCGGATTTGCGGTGGTGTATGGTTTAGAATGAATGTTCGTAGATGCACCGGATACCGGATCCCGTGAAAAAAACGGATGTCTAGAAGTATCTTTATCACAATTATTGTAAATACTTTTAAACTTTTGTGGTAATAAGTCTTTTCTTTTTATTAAATGTACTTGTTAAAAAACGCTTACATTTATTACGTAAGTACCCTTTTTTAAAGCAATAACAATTCATCTTTAATTTATTTTAGTACAGAAAAGCATTATTATAATTAGCAATGTGTATTCATGACAATTGCGTAGAATTGTTATAGCAGATTCCGAATAAAACGGCACACCTTTTTCGGCGGCGACTGTACATTCAGAATTTACATCTTCACGTAAATGTAGCTCCTTAATAATAAAAAAGCGGGAAAAGGGAAAACTCGGCGGGAAACAACCACTGCTTATCGATAAACAAAAGCAAGTAAGGCATTCAATATGCATAACGATTGTACTAAATTCGGACCACGACCGGTCTCAATTCCCCTATTACGCCGACAACCATTGCTTATTGCACGCCATTTGTAACACCATATTTTAAAGAAACGAATCTAATTTAGCAAGAACTATATAATAAATAAATAATAATAAATCAGCCTTTTTCTAGAATGTTCCCCACTGCAGGGGCACAGGCCTCCTCTCCGAGAGAGGGAAGGGGCCGTAATCCACCACGCTGGCCCAGTGCGGGTTGGTGGATGTCGCATGTCTTTGAATTTATTGGTTCTAAGACATGCTGGTTTCCTCACGATGTTTTCCTTCACCGTTTTTGGAGCAGTGGTGATGAAATAAATTAACACAAAGTTAAGCGCCTGCCTGGGTTCGAACCCGCGACCTACACAGTACATAAGTCGGGGACTAAACCACTGACCCACCACTGCTCCGTCAAAGAACTATATAATTTTAAATAATTATTATTTAAATAATAAGTCTCCTTATGAAGTATTGTCTTGTTAACGTTTAGAATGATGCCACCTTCATTAACTAGCCGTCTGCAGAACTGGGTAGTTCTATTAGTGTTTAGGGTATCTAAACTGAAAAAGTCAATAATAATAGGATGTTTCAAAATAGTACATAGGATTTAATCGTAAACAGTCATCTTAAATTGTTATGCTAAGTCTTACAGGAATTTATAGGCGCTGTGTTAGTTATAGATAACACGGTATAAATTTAGAAGTTACGATCTCGCACCGAGGCGGGGTGAAACAATGGCACCGAATATGGATCCTTACAATTGTTTTCTTTCTCTGTAAGGCTACACGGTGCTTTGACAGGCGAAGAACAATTTACGACCGCTCACCGGCAACGATAAAACGACTTTTGTCACAAGCGAGCCGAGCAACACTCTTTCGTTTTATGATCAAATAAATTTCGAACCCTATTATGATTCAAATCGGTACCGGACTAACAAACACAAACATACTTTTTTATAGATATAAGAAATATTTACAAATATTTTATTATTATAAAACATCCTCTTAAACTGAAAAGAAGGATAAAAAGTGTACAGAAATATTAAATTATACTCATAATTTGTGTGTTGTCACGTTTGTAGATATCGATAAATGTATAATATGTACAGGTCGTACAAAGGGCAATAGAGACTACATGGTTGCGAGAGTTAAGTGGACGAAGACTAAAAGTTACCGATGCTTCTGGCGATATTTGGTCTTGTTGTGGACGCATTTCGGTTGATAATAATATTCTAGATCAGAAGCGTCGAAGTAAAGGGCTTCATGTCGAGTCTTAATGCAAGTTCCCATTAGAATCCAATTCCTGGACTCCGCCTCTCTCTGTACTTCAACATAATTTTAGTTTCCATTAGTACACTATTAATAAATTCAATAAAATTAGGTAATTTTCATTAATATTTCATATGTTTTTATTAGTGTTTCTTAAAAGTGGAAGTTGTGACTATAGAATTGAGAAAGGTATGCTTCAGTTGGTCGGCGATGCTAAAAGGATGAATGAAGAGAAGCAACAAGACAAATTTATGTAGCAAAAGTGAGTGAAATTGTAAGTAGGCCACGTCTTAGGAGAAATTATATTGATTAGATTAGCGAAATACTAAAGATCCCGTAAGCGACGAGCGTATGCGTAGTGAATCGAAGAAGAAAAAAATTTAAATATATAGATATTGAAGAAGCGAGAGAGTGTGTCAGGAATGCACGAAATGAAAATCCGTAATCACTGCTTACCCCCACGGGTTACTAGAGTGAACGCACACTTAAATTTTTTCAATTTTATTTATGTTTTATACTAACAAATAACCGCAACTGTAATTGTTGATACCAAGTACGCATGTGCTTGTTTCCAAAAGTGTTTTAACTTATCACAATACTACGAGCTTGAAATTAAAGGGCGTTTAAATGTTAATGTCGATCTTCGCATAAATGTGAAAGGCTTCCACGACGTTAAAGCGGTTTGTATCGAGTCTGGCAAAGCAAACATCGCCACTATAGGTCGGGTTAAGTACGGGCTAAAGTGTCTAGTCTGCGAAAGACCAGAGCACTTGAGGTATACAGGTGAGAGGATGGATCAAAGGCCGCCATTGACCCGTTTGCGGTTGGGAAGTAAACATTGAGACCTTCTACTACTGGAAGCCGTTTCGTGCATTTCTCGATTTTCTACACATTTTAAGATTTTAAACTACTGAATACATATTTAATTGCAAGGAATAAGTAATGATTCATAAATAAAAAAATGAGTCACTTGAGTTTATTTATAAACACGAGCTATAACTTTTATTAATAAATAATTTTGTTTAAACAGTTTTGGACAATCTTATTCACTTTTGTACAAAAACACTCATACAAAATACCTACATTTTTAAAGGCTGACTTATATTTAACATTAAATGTGTAATAAATACCATAATCGATTTAACTGTATTTAAAAATACGCATATAATTCCCATTATAGAGTTTTTTATTACCTTTACAAGGGAAAATTACATCGAAAGATTCCGTTACATATTAGATACGTAGATACAAGGCAAACTACTAAAAGAGTGTTAAAAAATCTAAATATTACGGCTTGTAAAAAATCGTACAGATAAAACTTTAACTTAATTTTAAGAGTAACATTTTTTTCGTAGTAACGAAAAGGATCCAGGAAAGCATTTTAAACAAAGCGAGTTAGCGAAAGATGAGTGTACGTCGTAGCGTCAGAGCTTTTGTTGTTCAAACCACGATAATGCTGATCGTTTCAAACCGTAAGAGGTGCTTGATAACAAAACATAATAAATTCCATCCCTTTATATTCAGGTAATTAATTGCCTATAAGAGTTTTGGTTTTATCTAATTTGAAGGACTTTATTCCAAACAGCGCTTTTGTTTATACTTGTAAAAAAAATCTCAGCTTCTTATTTAATGGTTAAAATTTGGTTTATTATGAGATCAATGGCATGTACAGTGCTCCAAATTCAATTCACACTGTCTTGGTGGTAATCATTCGCACCCATACGGTTCGTCGTACGGTGTACCTACTGATTCGACTCCAGCATGATTTCTAAACCGTTAGGCCCTACAGTGATAGTCCTTAAAGAAAATAACGTACTCCTTTCTACATAGCTGGTACGCAAGACTGTGTCTACTCAAGTTGAATGTGTTACCGTCGAAGACTATAATGACGTCTACTACTAGGTAGGGGTGTTGTCTACGTGATCGTCGAGGGAAGGAGCGTACCTGTCCCCCGACGGTCGTCAACTGTTTTAACGAGTATACGACTTAGGATCGTTTAAAAAAAAGGAACGTACTCGTTTCTTCAAAGCCGGTACCCACCTGCAGGTCTTATTTTGCTGACCAGGTCTATCACGAATTTAGTAGATAATATGCAAACGATAATTATCGAAACTATCAATTCGATTAATTTCGAACTAGTTCAATCTAGTGATATGCATTACTCGTTTATTCAAACCTTTTAACAACGCCTGGTTTCTGAAAGATACGTCAAAGTTTTAGTTTAACTAAGTTTCTTGTCAAAAAAATGTCATGTCACATCGATTTCAGTATCTAAAAGAAAAAAAGTTGATGATCATGCTTCTAGCAACTCAAATGACATTGGATTGGACATTTGACACCTAGTTAGCTAATTTACGTTGATCAGCCTTTCAGAAACTGAGCGTTAGTTTAGCGAATCTATCGTGGTAATAAGGTCGTACGAATTTCACCCACTTATTATTACAACTTTCACATCTTTTTAGATTTATTTTATATCACTCACCGCACTCACAGCATTACGATTTTCATAAAAGCTTTTTGCATTTATAGTGGAAGCGCGGCTAAGGTTACATACAGGCTGTTGTAGGAGTTGTGAAAACACAAAGAAGCCGAGTTCTTTTAAGTATCATTCTTTCTCGAGGCCACATAGGTTTTTTATGTTATTCAATTTCACGGGTAAAAGAAAGGTTAGTGGCAAATTAAAGTAAGTAGGTAAGTTAGTTTACGAAATTAAAGAAACGTTAAGTAGGTTTGTAAATTTTACCAGTAGTTTTACACTATCAAACACGTTTTTTTATAATTTTTATTTACGACTTTTATATTGCATATTTTCTTTTGAAATACGATTTATACATATATGTCATTATTATGTGATGATAAATTTGTGAGATGTCTAGTACTAATATACTCTTTTGTTACCAAGATACAAATTAAATATAGTTATTCAGAGTTCACGTACATATAAAAGGAAACCAGAAAATTTAAACAACTTCTAGACACAAATAAGAAATTTATAGCAGAAAAGAAAAATATCTTTATTTTATAGATATGAAATGATTATTTATTTATTTTTATTCTATTGTCTGCATTTGAGTGGGTAAAAGAGTAAATTCGTATTTGATTTAATTAACTAATAAATCCCTTGTTATTTCTCCAGTACCACAGTCTAATGACAAGGACGGTCACATATTTTATTTGTAAGTCCAGAAATTTATAGGTCGTAAAGTATTTCGTTTGATTCCAGTGTATGGTAATTCGAGTGTTTAACGTATAAATCAAGGTGATTTGTATTTTAGTACTTTACGTCCCTGGTCACGCATAAATTGAACTGGGCAAGGAAATTATGCGCCTTTGGCATCCACATATTGGAAACGTAGTTAGCTTAGCACGAAACGCGAGAGCGATGGTTATTGCTCGTCGTTTATTATACCTATTTTAAAGACTTAATGTTTAAACTTAATGTCTTTTTTTACTTTAAGTATTTCATAGCTTCTTTATTTTCGTTTGTGAAAAATACATGTTAAAATATTTAAAATCAAATGCCCAATATTAGCGGTTCTATAACCAAGTTGTTAAATAAGCCACTATATTTGGAGACTCTTTTTTAAATTCCGTATGGTGAAGGACCTATAAAATCGTGTTTATCTCTGACCCACTTTTTGGAATCGATGACTTCCTAATCTGTCTTAGTTGTTTAATGAGGTACGAGATCACTGATAAGGGAAGCATTGAACGAAGTCTAATTAGGTAAAATGCTCACCGACTTCCGCTAGATGGGCTACAAAAAATGTCCTAAATATTACGATCAGAACAGTTTTAGAACAAGCAGTAATAACAGCTGTTGCACGAATGTGTCCAAGTTTGCATCCCGCGGCCCGCCCGTTTTTCTACCACAGAGTATATAGACTACAGTCCCTACCAAAGAGTATACATACACAATGCCTAATGTTTGCTGGCCAAGAATATTTGCAAGAAGTTTACCGTCATATATACTACTAGCGTCTGATAATGGCGTCGTCGTACGTTTCATGAGTCAGTTGCTGCAAATATTTGCTCTTTTTCTATTTCTTAGTTCCTTCTTTTACCCAAAAAAGACTAAAAACACATTTGTGACTTTATTGTTTGTTGCAAATGTTGCTTGAAAAAAAAAACACTTTACAAAACACATTAAACTCATCACGTCATGTGAAAATAGTATTTGAATAAAAATCGAAATGTGCAACGAGCTTTGCAGTAAATAATAAAATAAACGTTTTGAATTGTATATTGCTTATTATTAGAATATTTATGGAGTTATATGAGTATCGCCACTTAAAATAATAATATGTACTAAATTGTCAAATTATAAAAGCAATCTTAAGAATGTTGTACGTAAGAAATGTGTCTCATCCAAGACTTTAAATAAAGCATTAAATAAAAATAGTTTAGATATCGAAGATTTAAGAGAAAAGTACACGTCATTTGAAGAATTTTGACGACCGTCGGGCATAAAACAAACCGTTTCGTTCAACATTGTAATAAGCATTAAAAGAGAAATAAAGAATTAAATTGGCTTTATTAGGTATCCAGGCGATGTATTTGTAGTGAGAACTTTCCGATACAATTATTTAAAATACAAATTATACTAGAAACAAGAAAAATGTCTAATAACATTTACATTTCCAAACGCATTCGTTATACTTCATAACGAAAGTCTTATCTAAACTGTCCGAACACTATCAGATGGCGCGACAGTGTCAATAATGTAAAATTTTTATTATCTAATTTGGAAACTTTACTGCCTAAATTGGTCCGTACTGCGTGTACGCACGGGAGGTGGGCGGGCGTCTCGAAGGCTTGATCCATTTTTCCAATCCTAGCTATCGGAATTTAATAGAACGGAATATGCATGTGTTCATAATTATTCCAGTACGACACATACAAAATGTTGTATACTGAAATATGTAGATACAGATCTGAGAGGAAATAAGTGTTTATGTATAAACAGTCATTTTTTCGTCTAAAACTATTTTTTTCAATTTAGTCGATTATGTTGAGTATGATTTAGCGAAAAGCACCTTTACTAATTTTGAGACTTACTTGATTTGTTTAATTTTTGAGACTGAACAGCTAGCAACCATGCTATTTTGATCAGCTCTACTCTACCTACGTAACTACCGAGCAATATAAAACTTAATTTTATGTTCACGAGGACAAAACATACTATAGACGTTATTTATAGACCGTTTCTAAAAGATAAAAAAAATTGATTAACCCAATCGTCGTTAAATAAAGGAAAGCAGTAGCTATTGGCTCCATAAGTGTAATTTACGTTCCTTTAAAGGACAAAAAAATCGATGGTGATAAATTTGGCCGGCCTCGGTGTGTTGTCAATCTCGGACCAGATATTTTTTGTGAGCCAAATAATCGCTAGTGGCCAACGGTTAACGACCAAATATAATTACAGAACGTTTCACTTAGTTTTTCACCCAATTATTACATTGCGTTGGCAGTAGGTTCACATTCAGACATTCCTTGGTAACGAGACAGTTGCGTGCCTTAGAGCATAACGATTATCCTGTTCTTATGACTTTTTCAATTTTGATAAAATAAATTTAACTACGTTAACGTTAAATTTATTTTTCGGCCCAATCTACTAGATCGAATGTGGTTCGTACGAACTCTGCTCAAAAGTTAGTTCAGGTAAATATAATGACCTGGTACCGAAGACTGGCACCGGGGCGCAGACGAGCTGGAACGCCTTGAGGCCGAGATGCACTCGGCCAAGAAGGCGTTTGCAACCGCCATCGGGGCCGCCAAGGACTCTGCATATGCGGAGTTCTTGGTTCCGGTAACGGAGGAGGAAATTGAAAGAACGGCCGTTCGGCTCAGGGGGTCCCGGAGAGCTCCGTGACCGGATGGGGTGCACGGAAAGGTAATCCCCATCGCCCTTAAACAACTCGGGGATCGCCTTCGCTGCCTGTTCAGTGACCGCTTGGCGGCGGGGCACTTCCCCGGGTGTGGATGGAGGGGCGGCTGGTGCTCATAAGGAAGAAGGGTCGACCTGCAGACTCTCCTTTCGGGCACCGGCCGCTGGTCATGCTGGATGAGGTCGGGAAGCTACTGGAAAGACTGGAATATCGCCAATGCCTTCGGCCGCCCCCCTTCGGGGTGATAGAGGAAGCGCTCCGATACCAAGGAGTGCCCCTCTACCTCCGGAGGGTCATAGGGTATTGACCTGCAGGAAACGGTAGTGTCCTACATAAAAAAAAACATGGAGAGAGGAGGGACCCGAAAAGTGAGGCGGATGGCCTGCGGTGTTTCTCAGGAGTCCGTATTAGGACCCCTGCTGTGGAACATCGGCTTCGACTGGGCTATCCGCGGAGTGGTGCTGCCCCAGATGACAGTTATCTGGTATGCGGATGACACGCTGGTGGCCGTCCGAGACAGCACCTGGATAGGGCTGCTAAATAGAGCGGAGGTTGGAGCCTCCCTGGCCTCCGAGTGGCGCTCACCAAATCTGAGGCCCTTTGTTTCAAAGGGCCGAGGTGGAGAGTGCCAGCGGGGGCCTGCCTCCGGGTCAACGAGGACGTGGTCGAGGTGAGGGCCCGGATCAAATACCTGGGCCTTATCCTCGACGGGGGGTGGTGGTACCCGGACCGTATCCGGTCGCTGACTCCCCCCTCGCCTCGTCGGTGCGGCAGCAGCCTCTCAAGGCTCCTCCCGAACCAGGGTGCTACGGGTGTACCGAGCAGGAGGTTATACAGCACGGTTATCTGGACCATGACCCTGTATGGCGCGCCAAAATGGGCAGACGCCCTAGACGTGCCGAACAGGGCCTTTCTCCGCAGGCCGCAGCGCATAATTGCGGTGCGTACGTGCCGGGCCTACCGCACGGTAGGCCGCGCAGCGGTCTGCTCTGTGGCCGGCACTGCCCCGTGGGAGATAGAAGCGGGATTGCTAGCCAGAGCATACCGGGCGCGGGCTGAGAAAAGAGCCCGGGGCGACCTTATTGCCCCGGAGGTGTTCGCCTGCGCTCGTCGGAGGAGAACCTTGGAGACCATGGAGCTCTGGGCGGGTTGCACAGCGGCCTCTCCGCACAATAGAGGCCATGCGCCCGGAGCTCCGCGAATGGTGCGGGACGACCCACGGGTCCCTTACCTTCCGGGTGACGCAGAGGAGAGTCGCACATAACCACTCGCACCCCATCGGTGCAGGGGTATGCGTAATGCATTTTCCCTGTCGGAAAAAAAAGGTAAATATAATGAGCAAGTTGTACAGAACCAGTATATTTTTAACACACAAATCTATTGAATCTTTGTTATTTTTATTGCTTTGTAGCATGTTGTTATTTCAATACCACACATTGTTAATATTTTTTTAGACAATTATTTATTAGCGTTTTGAAACAATACCTTGTTTTGATTCGTTCTTTTCTCTAATATAGTTGTTGAATGCATTCATGGAATTATTATTATGTTTGCTAGTTTGTATTGAAGATCGAGTGAGTTAATCCGGCGATAGTATACAAAAATATGAGTGATGGACTCATCGGAGGTTATTTTGGTCTAATGTTTACATATATTGTAAAATAGGTAAAGTTGGTGAGTTTGTGAGGTTGTAGGGTGTAATCTCCGGATCTAATAAACCGATTTTGAAAATTCTTTTACCAGTAGAAAGCCACGTTATTTGTGAGTGTCATAGGCTACATTTTTTATATTTATCCATCTACCCGAGCGAAGTCGCGGCGAGTCACGTGTAATTTATATTTACACAATGTTTAGTTGGAGATATGATAGATCAGCACACTTAACCTTTAATTACTTTTACAAATCATATATATCAGATGCCTCTCAAACCGACTTAGGGTTTTTGTTGAATATTAAAAGAAAACAAAGGTATCAAAACTAAACCAAGCATCGAAACCCTGGGTCTGGGATTCAATCCTTGGTGTTTAGATTTTTATGTCGAGTCTTTATCAAAGCAGCTATCGTGTGCTATAAAAACAAAAATTACTAGTTTTATGTTCATTGGAAGGGAATAAATTTTTGTAGCTAATACTTCGCATCGATGATTCCAAATCTAATTTAGTGTTGTGTATTGGTGCTGTTCTTTTGTCAAATAAATTGTCTTTATTTACGAAGATTTTTATGTTCCTTTCTGTCTACAAATCAAAACATTATTGCAGTTGTAAAAGTTTTAATACGCCCTACCTACTCTGTTGTAACATATGTCTGTGAAAATAAGTTTCTTATTATTTTATTGCGTTCGCGTACAAATGTTATTGACTTACAATGTAATTGTTATTTTTATTGCAGGAGCTAACTTTCATATTGGAAATTCTGATATTACTCCTTAGTGTAAATTTATATTTTATGTGAGAAAACGTAGTGTTTGTGTAACTTTTTTATCAATACATTCCCGGCTGTAACTAATAGAAAATGGAGTAGGAAAATTTAGAGTATATAATGTAATTTAAGAAAGTGAGTCATCTGTAGAACAATAGAATTATAATACTCAAAACTTTAAATTAATAAAATTAATGTTTTTATACTCGTGCCTTTTTCAGCGAGCAAAGTGGTATGAAAGAACGCGGGCGCACGCCACATCGCAGCAGGACTGACACATCGACATTGAGGTCCGTCCCGAAAATTACTCTCCGCTTGTAAAAAAGTTCGGTGGCAATCCAGTGCACTGACTACCGGAACCATTTGATTGATGAATACGACGCGACTGCCAGCCTTTGGGTCTTTTTTGTTTTAGAACGACTGCGACTAAAATCCTGGAATTTATAACTATTATCCTATATTTTATCGAAATATTTCCCATTTTTAGTTATATTTCTTTATACGCGCGATGAAAAATCGTTGAAAGTGTGTTTTAGTTTGTAAAGTAAATTGAGTAGGCCGATGTAACATACCAAGAAAAATATTGCGGTTAAAATATTTAAAACTTTAGTTTCTTTTTAACTTAAACAACACTGTGTCAGTCTGACTCAGTATAGTCAGGTTTGCTTTACTACAGTGATAATAGTATGCGTATAAAATTATATGCAATGTAAATGGTGTGCAATAGCCAGTATGGAGCGTCTTATGAAAATAAGTTAACAATTCAGTACGTGAGGCTTATCCTTTTCATAATTTAAACGATTACTCGCTATATATACAAGGAAGGCGATTTATAAGTGCCCCTTTAAATAAATTTCACTCTTGTATTCGCCACAAACTCGTTTCGCATAACCAGTAGCATTTGATCCACGATTTTAAGATTGTATGTAACATGTTGAAAAATTTCCATGCTTAGATAGAGGTCGAGAGTTTCTGGGCGCGTTATCCAACCCACGCTTATTTCTTTATTGGTCGGAATTGCTCCTAAACGTTACCAATGAGCGACCTGTCGTGGTATATCTACGGTATCTAAAGACTTGCACAGAAAGCGGCAACGGTTGTAATAAACATTGTGATATATGACGGCAAACCCATGCTACGGTTCCACTTTAGTAACAAAATTGGAAGTCAATTTCAGCTAGTTTAACTAAATAATGCCGAGTAAATATTTTGTCTCGTTTTTATGAAAGGATTAGTGACCGTTTTACTGTTGTACTTTATTTTAGAAGTGTTAATATAATGTGAATCAGTTAGGAACAAATCACTATAGAAATGTAATGTTAAAGTAAAATATGTATGTACTTTTATAGTGTAATTGTTTTTATCACCGAATAATTTTTATTAATTTCTGGTTATGAGTTAGTGACATAAGTTATGGAATATAACATTTAGAATTCTCACGACCATAAACACACATTATAAGGCAAACAAATTAAATATAAATCTATTGAAGTCTGTTACTAATTGATGTTTGATGAACCGAATTGAAACATAAATTGAATTACTCGTGAATTATGTGTGTTTGATTTGTGTTATCAAATATTTTGTGATTATTACAACGAAAAGCTTTATTTGGATTACAGCAAAATATTTATGTGATTTTATAAAAAAAACTAAATAAATAAATATGCGCTCACGCCCGTAACCCAGAGGGGTAAGCAGAGAGTATGGATTTCCATTCCATTTGGCGCGATCCTGGTACACCTCTCTCGTTCTTCTACATTCATACATCTACGCATACATGCTCGTCGGTTAAAAAACTACTAAAAACCTTATGCTTTGTCATTTTTAGTTACGGCTAAGTCGATTATTTTACAAAATACGAGTAAAGGATTTATTATGTAAATAATTGTTAATAACTTTTCTAAATATTTTGTAATATTTTTAGACATATAAACTAGAACAAATTGATTTTGACCAATGATTTAAACAAAAGCTATTCATTAAAACTCTTTCACAAATCAAAAATTATTAAGTACGCATAGCGGACAAACATAAAAAATATTTTTTTATAAATAAATGGTGCGCTGTTCCTTAATTAGTAGAAAGCTGATTGCCGTCCTTTTATGAAATTACATTATGTATGATCCTTGTGTTTCGCTACCATCGTATTGAGTAAAGTATGTTGAACACTGAACCATGTTCCCTTATTCCCAAATGTTTATTTATCCCTCGTAGATAAAAAGAGCATATTAAAATTTATTAGGGGACGCGTCGTCGAGGAAACGTAAACACAAAAAGGGATGTTAATCCAGAACTATTTGATGTTCCTGCTTCAGTTTTCGTCTGTTTGTTTAGAAGGCGCTGGCTGCACACTTCAGGGGTGGAAGGGGATGGGGAGTACACCGACAGTAAAGCGAAGAGAAATATTTGCATAACATATTATGTTTAATAGCTACTGAGCGCTTAAGAGGCGCGTGTTGATATTAAACCAATTATTTTCTTTTACTATTTCCTTTTTGAATATATTGTGGTAAATTACTTATTTAAAAATAGTAAATTTGCATTACTCCTTTGCAAAAATTATAAATTGCAACAAATAGAAGATCGGTTAGCCTTGTCTCCGAACTTACGACTTTACCTTTAAATGACCCTAATTAATCTTTAATGTAAGATAAAAATAGCTTAAGAAGTAAAATTAATTTAAGCTAAATTTCCTTAACCAACCAGGTTCCTATTGTAGAATGACTTCTTTAGAGTATAATTGTACACAATCTGAATACTTTAATGGGAAACCGCAATAGAACTGGATAAAAAACTCATTGTGTAGTTTGACTGAATTGTTGGTCAAATTTTTCAAATCCAGATCAAACCATTATAGTTCACGTATCAATCAATATAAATAACTGTATACTCACGCCCACAGCTAGCTTCGATGAATCACAAAACTAAAGTCTAGTGACATATTTTTCCGCAAAAAAATCACTCTGTATTTGTGATTGGAAACGGGCGTATTCAATAATCCATTAAACCATAACGCGTTAGTTTTGACAGATGACGCGCGGCGCTGGCGTGCATGACTGATGGCTGACGAAGCCTGCCGGTATTGCAGTGCAGAAACATTATCTCGTGCAAAATGATTCAATAATAAATTATTATATAGTTTTTGCTTTCTTTTTTCAAATTAGTTTATTCGAAAAGAAAATTAGTCTCTTGCACCAAAAAACTACTCAAATAGTTAGATGTAAGTTTATTTTGACGAAATCGATTTTTTATAGTAGAAGAAGACAAAAGGTAACACGCCTCAATAAACATTAAGTGATGAGTTACCTTTGTGCGGTTAGAAGCGGGGAACTCTGTGGATTCCTTTCCGAGAGAAATAAAAATAATAATATAAACATTAAGAATAATTTTATATGAACTTATGTGAACTCTTATTAGTGAATTAAAGTGTACCTAGAATATAGACTGTATCAGAAAAATCAAGATATTTTTTGTTGTTAATTATTTCGTTGTTTCTCTCAAATATTTTTACGTAATCGGCAAGCGTCGTTTGAATCTATTTTCAATGAAAATTTTGTAATAAAACTTTTCATAGAATTCTCTTAATCTATATATATAAAATCCAACTTGGCTTTCGAAGCAATGCAAATTTAAAGCTTAGTCAATATAGCTTTAGTTGAACTACTGGATTATTGAATCGGTTTCCGCAGAGGTAAAGACCAGCTTATGAAATTCGTTCTATCGAAATGCATTTTACTTTCCTATCCACTGAATAGTATTTTATTAACTCGTAGATAAAACCTGTAGCTATACCTGCACGTTGAATGATTACTAGGGTTAGCAGATAATATCATGAACTGTCACTCATCTTGTCACATACAGATGTTTTTTTCTATTTATTCGTAAAATAAAAACAACAACAAATAAATACAAACTATTAAGCATTAATAAAACCATAAAGTCTATTAAAAAGAACAATGATGCAACTTCTAAATTCCCAAATGTCGAAGGAAACAGCTGGCATGACATCGTACAAGGTATTAATCAAAGTAATCCTTTTTATCTTGTGATCGTATCCTGAGGAACTAATCAATTAACGTATGAATTTTTAACAGCTTTTGAATGTTTTGTTTTAGTTTCATCCCCTGTCATCTGCGTCGAGAAAGAAGATTGCTACACTAGTTAGTCGCTCTTAGCGTCGACTAAAATTTAGAATTATATATATTGAAAGCTAATAAGAATTTAGCTTCATTGCATCCCAAAATGAAGTTAAAAATCAAGATCGACGCCTCCCTTGAGAATTGAGACCCTTGATTTGAATCGGGTCAGTGGCTTCACATGTCATTTATTTACGGACGAGTGTGTAAGTAATAGCAGTAAGCATACGCATTCATAAATTCCAAACAGAGACCTCATTTAATAGCCTAATTAAGGTATGTAAAGCTAAAGTAACTGCGGGAAGTAGGGACTTAGTTGGACTGATTTACAAAATCTAACGAAAAACTGTAACCGCACGGTGCTGTGCTGTGCTGTGATTTTAGGTCAAGTTGGACACATACAAGGTACACAAACAAAGTCTAGACAGTCATATCGCTCTGCATCTTTTTTATATTCTAAACATCTAATTGACACAAAGATAACAAAAGGTATTGATATAGAATAACAAAAATAGCACAGAAACAAAGAATGTGACAAAAGCAAAAAAAAATTTCCGGAAATATAAGTAAAGCTGGTCTAATAAAGTATATGGTATAAGTAAAGTAGGTAACGTCTTAAGGAATTTCAGTTTCTACTGCTAATTGTAGTTATTTGTATATTTGGTCTAAATGAAAACAATAATGTAACACATAAAACTCCATGAAGTCGATGTTGTATAAACATATAAATATGTCAAATTTAGATAAGGAAATTGTGAGAAGTTGTTTTCCGACTATGTAAGTTTGCTGGAAGTTGGTCCGTTTGCCTTCACATTGTATTGTGAGCTATAGTGGTAGAACATGCTGTACATTGCGGAAGACGTAACCAAGGTTGTTTCCAAGTACGTAAGAATAATATTTCATACTTACCCTATTTGGAAATTGCAGTACTAATTCTAAAGTTTACTCGTGAATCCAGCTAATAAACTATATAATTCACGAGGTTAAAGCGATTAGTTTGAAGAAAAGTTTTATTAAGGCAATAAAAGTAGGTAGTAAGGTAAACTTACAGTACGTAAAACAAGACATATGTTTAACTCATGTTGATGATTGTTTTAAAATTTGTCGTTCAGTTATTATTGAATTATGATCTACCATGAATGGTTTTATGTCTGAATGAATACTGTCCAAATACCTACATTAAGACGCTTGTCGATTACGGGTGGTCTTAATATCGCATTTCTTTAGTACGTCACTTATTTGTTAGATATAGATTTTCACCCACCTTCTCAACGCTATTGAAGATCTAATAATATTGTAAATAAATACCATTGATACTTGACACTTAAGGCGTTTTATTTTCTATTCAATTGGTATGAGGTGTACATGAATCCCTCACACCAAAAGAGGTTCGTCCCTAGCCATGTACGTTCGCGTTTCGAACCCGGTACAGTCGTATGCATGAGGTTTAACATACAATGCTCAGTGGGCGTCTCTCACCACTCCAGCACCGTGACTAGTATGCGCCGGGGGGTACGCTCGCGTCCGGTTTTTTGTTATTCATATTGATTTTATATCTATTATTATGGTAACGCGCTTTTTATTTCTTTACATAAACTATTTTGTGGTGCGGTGTAGGTTTATTAAACATCAGTAGCTAGTCAAACATCGGTTTTTATAGCGGCGTCGGTTTGGAAATGGCTTATAATTGATTATGGGCCACAACATTTAGGTATAGACCACGAATCTAAGCTGGGCTAGTGCATTACAAACACAATGAGTTGAATGCTTTTGTGACTTATTTGTTTCCTTTATCGACTTTTGTGGCACTTTTTACAAAAAGTTAAATGTTTGCCATGCGCGTTAACTTTCGTATAAAACCCCAAATTTAAAGTTTGCTCTCAGTTTATAAAAATACAACGTAGTCGTAGTAGAAAAGTTACAATTAAAGTTTTGTAGTTCAGAAATGAAGAGAAATACTCTAAATGCAGTTTTGTAAGAAAGTTTATTTAGAATCTATGGGTCTATTAAAACATACTAGTAGAAGTATTTTGTACTAGGGCCAAGAACTAAATGCAAAATAGTACATAGTGCGATATGAATTTATTCAAACAGATTATTTTAAAAGTTATTTTCACCCATAGTCTTAGTTCTTGCCTCAATGCTTCCTCACTCGAGATTACCTTAAGGCATTCCTCTGAACTTCCTTGAAAACGGTATTCTTAGACCTTAGGAACTTATAGCTTTAGATACGTCTATCTAGGACTAGTTCGAGGATGACATCTTATATTGTTAGTAAACGTTTACCCTTGACGTAGAATATGCATGAAAAAATATAAAAAAATCCTGAGTTTCTATTAACATTGTGGAAGGCGTAATTAATATGCAATTAATTTTGCTGAATTTTAAGATTTATTTTATTTCTATATATAGTGAGGTAAAAATGGGCATTGATTTTTTAACTATGAAGATTCGTTACACGTTTTTATGCAATTCGACTAACATTGTAAAAAGATTTTTATTAATATTAAATTAAAATTAACTTATTTTTGACATTTTACTCCATCTTGATTAGCTCGGGCGTCGGGCGTTAGGGTAAGGAGAATGACACGTAACGAAATACACTAGGACATTATATAATAAGACAAAATATAATCTTGGATCGATAGTACAGTAATTAGGCCGGCTTCATGTAACAACACCCCACTAAACATTTAGCGCGTATCTACGATGCAACCCGATTGCCGTCACTCTTAGTAATGTATTGACTGCTACCAGGTTTGCAGCAGAACTTGGGGTTGTGTTAGAGTGAATGACAGCTCGACCGTTTTAATCACCAATTCACTCTCCATTCGGCCAGACCCCGACAAATAATTTTTGCTCCTGATATAATTTTTTAAAACACATCATTCACCTATTATTACAAAAAAAAACTAGTTTTGTTTTATGACGCCTCTAGATGCTTAGATTGTTCATCAATTAGCCGTAGGCCCAATTTTTCCCTTTCCCATCCTTTCCTAGTAAGGATAGAAACGCATGGGAAGAGGTTTTTGGAGGAGGGGGGCGTATAGTATGGTGATGGGAGGGATAGGAAAAGGAATCATCCTTTTTCTTGTGATCCACCCCTCTGTCCATCAAAGGCTGCAACTCAATTGCTTGATGCGGATGTCTATAGGTAGCGCTCACCTAACATCAAGTGACCCGTTTGCTCGTTTGCCCATTCTACCATAAAATACTTTATAATAACTATCGAAGCAGTCTCGAGGAAGTTCTATATATTTGAAAATTCATTACCACTCGAGTGCGGAAATAACTCGACTCAAGGAAATTTTAAAATAACGTTTCGTTTCCTTGAGTTCGAATCGAGTGGCGGAATTTTCGAGAAAGCATTAAGAATATGGAGGTTAGTCTGGGTTTTCATCTCCTTGGCAGTCTTTTAATTATGAATGTTCGGTTTTAGACAAAACTTTTCCTCCAATGACGTTATTGTCGATATCTGTCAAATGTCTCGATTTTATCAATAAATCTGCAAACGTGGCATAAAGGTAATGTAAAATTTATTACACGAATTAATAGTAATCACTTTAGCCCCTTTATAATAATAATGTTGTAGTTCATTAGTTATATGATAAGATATAACCAGTACACGTAATAAGGTACAGAGCTACAAGCCTTGTAGCTCTGTACCTTATTACGTGTACTGGTTAGCCAGTAAGCCGGAGTTGTTAGCATTATTTGTATTCACGTTTGAACACCCTTTATGTGTTCCATTTAAGGCATGGTATTAAAAACATTTGTTAAAGTGCATAGTACGGCCAGTTAAGGTGCGTCTACCTTGTGAGCAACTGGCAAATAAACGAGACAGTTTAGTTGGATTAAACTCCCTTGTGTTATTCTCAACACCATTGTATGTTTAAGGAATTCCTAGGCGAAGTAACAAATTAGAGACAATTAATTTTGACCTATTGAAATGTTCAATGGATTAAAAAGAATTAACTCTATTAATAACATAAATTCTAGATATCATTTTTATACGGAGACTGACGCCAAATCCGGACCCAAATTTTAGCGCGGGTAAAAAAATTTATTACTCTCGAGACGAACTCTAATTCTCTCTATTCTTATTGCATTAAGTTCACTGGCAATACAAGCAATTTATATATATACCAACATAATAAAATGTATGTTAAAGTAAATTGAAACTTGAAATAGTATGTATTAATCCTACGTATTTTTAAAACCTAGATTTCTGGTTAACACAAAGCAGATTACAAGTGGAATTTATGCCACGGTATTCCTAGATACATTCGCGAGAAAATATATGGAGCTATTTTATTAAATTTTAATAACGATACCCGTGATGGACGAGGCAATATAGGCCAATCCAATATGCATTTATCCCAATTATATTGTGCCGTCCGACTGTTGGATTATTGAATTATACTTAATTTAAAACTCGAGCACTGACTGGCTTCGAAGCTTGTGTGAAAAGACAATAAATAGAAGTGTTTAAATTTCAATATTTATGCTTGAATCATGAAAATATAATGTTTGGGTGGGTAAAAACGTAAACGTGGAATATATACAATCACGAATAAAACCGTCATCAGCCTCTCTTCAGGTCATGCAGTAGACTGCTAAAATTTACAACAGCTATCTAGCTTTCAGGGTTTCGGATTTAATTGACTTCTAAATACGTCGATTGAGTAACTCCCTAACTAGCTAATTCACTGATTATCATAGAAACCTCTAGGGTACGTCCTGAAGTCCTAGAAAGTTAAAAGTTGTTATGTAAATATTGTGAAAATAACAAATCTGGAACTTTCCCCTTCCAACTTCTCTTATAAGGGATGCACTTTCGTACAGTGTGCGCATAAAAGCTTTGGACCTGTTAAACCATTGGCAGACTAAACACCGAGTATCAATTATCTCGCTATATGATTATTAACACAAGTTTAGATTTATTTGATTGAAATGCATCGATTTTGTGCCGAAAAGTAATGAAATCCTAAGCTTACAGACTCAACAGCTCATGCTCACTTGTGTACTTACATCAAGACATAATCTAAGTTACAATAAGAAGTTGTTTTTAATAAATATATAGCTTACGTACTTCGTATATCGATATCATGACAGT
>JWHW01044895.1:456929-480620 GCA_000931545.1 Papilio glaucus
AGTAATTTAAGCAATGTTATCTATTGATGTTATAACATAGCAATAGCTTAGCGTACTCTTATTACTGACCTCTCCAGTGGACCGCACGCGAGGTCGCCTGTGACACTATTAAAAGGAAATGAAGATGACGACGTCGGAGCCGCGGCGCGAGTGAAATCCAATTTGAAATAAGTGCCTTCTGAATTAATCCGACCACTTTGAGCGGACCGGATGAAATTTCTGGTATTTTTCACGTCTAGCAATAAAAACGAGCCCTCGACGCGGAAAAGATGAGTAATAGCTCGCCCTGAGCTCTCAGGGGTTGTGAAGAATAATAATATTATGCTCACACGATGGAAACCTTTCTAATGTTGACGCGAAAAGCGGCGGCGAACAGACGTAGAATAAAAAGAATTAACCGCGAAGAGAACAAGTTTGTTTGACGATAATTTAAACATTTTGAAGTGAAACGTTTTATATTTGTAGTTTTAAATAATTGTGTGAATAATGTATTTTTTAGAATAATTTATGAAGAATGGATATGTTTAGAGACGAGACAACAAAGACAAAAGAAAAATGAGTATAGGTAATATTAGTAATATTCTAAGGCCTAATGAATTTCACATAATAGATACGCGAAGGCAAGGAACAACAAAGAAGACCAGAATTTGGGAATTAAATCGATGAAATATGTATAGTACTTAAAAACTACATCAAGAAAGTTCTGTAAACAGCTTTAATATTGCTTATCTTTATAGAAATTGTTTTATCGTATGCTTTTCAAAAAGCCCTAAATAGTTCGATCTTAACTTATTTTATCTTTAGGTTTAAAATTCGAATCCTATCAAAACTATTTATTAGGAAGGTAAAATCTATTTTGCATTCGGCATTACTTATGCCAACAAGCCCGTTCCTTGCGCCATCTGCTTTAGTTAAAGTTCAAACTAGATCAGTTAGCACCCGGTCTTAACGCCTGCGTGAACATTAATGACTTTGAATTATTAAGTTACAGTTCGCTTGTGAAGTTGAATGGGATCATATTTTGTTCTTACGTTACATAACTTGTTTGCGTGTCGGCTGGAGTGTATAACCGCAGACTAGAATCTTGAAATAATTTATTAAAATCTATCGTCTGAATATTTTAAAATTATATTAACGACGGTATAATATAATCTTATGTATGTGTTTGGTAAATTATTCTCTACATACATAGATAATTATTTTTTATACTAAATTGAGCAATTTCTCTTACCTCTGTAGGTTAGGTTAATTATTTAATATTAAGGTTTTCATATCTTGTAACTTGTGTACTGAAAAAGTAAGTTTATCTCGCTTGACGCGTGATTTACGTATTAAATTATTATTTATCAATTACTAAGAACTATATTTATTAAGGACTTTATTTTTTTAAGGATTCACATTCTTCAATTTATCACCGGTGTGGCAACGGAGCTGGGACGTGGTCAGCTTGGTAAAAGATCATAACTAAAAATCCAATCAAATAAGAAATATACATATTCCTGTAACGTTTTTTTTTGTTAATTTGTATAGACGCTTATACTGCCTCTTTAAAAATGAGATATGAGTATTTTTTGTTTATTAAAATCGAATTCCATAAAATCACGAGAACTCATTAGTGTAAGTGCGTCCATTAAATACATTAAATTGCATTTTTTCTGACATATCGGTGTATATTTATGTTTTTGTAAAAAAATCCATTGTAATAATAAGCGGACAAACTCATTTATATTACTTTGTTTGAGTAGCATAAATAAAGATTATGCCATTGATAACATTATAAATGAAAACGTGAGATAGAATTTATGAATGGGAGGAGTCAATAAGCACGGGTTAATCGGGCCCGAATAAATTATGCACTGTCGGCTTACCGGCAGTTTCGTGACATCTCTAATGTGTCATTAAATTTTAATAAACCGAGATCTAACCAAAGTAGGGCAAACTTCCCGTCGATAAATACTAATGTTGATTATTTATGTATACATTTCTGAATGTAAATACTTGCATTTGTGTCTACAAAATTAGTTATGAGCAATAAGCATATCGTTTGTATAATGTTTAGTGGTCACCGCTGATGATTGAAAATGAATAGGAAAGGTTTATTATTGTTTTTCTATTGAAATAAGACATTTGTGGTTATTAATTTTAGCCAAACTATATTTGCTTTACCAATTATAATAATTGCCTAGGAGTGTTTAAAATATGTTAAAAAGGTTTTTTTGTGGAAAGGAAAAATATTGCAAAAGTGAGTTGCAATTTTGGCAGGGGACCTCTAAGGAAAAGTTATATCGATCAGATTAGTTACATAACAAAGAAAGGCGATATAAGGAGTACCCGTAACCGACGAGCTTGTATGCGCAGATTTATGGATGTAGAAGAAGCGAGAGAGGTGAGAGGATCGCGCCAGATAGAACTCCATAACCTCTGCCTACCGCTCTGGGTTACGGGAGTGAGCGCTATACACTCGTACATACCATTAATGTTTAACGTGATATACTTTTACCATACCCCTGTGCTTGTATACAAACAGACAAGTCGTATTTAGAAGTACGAATATACCCAATATTTATACTTCATTATAAATTCATTATGAACAGTAGAGTTCCCAGTCCACTCAAGAATATCTCCAAGGCAAACTGACCCACCACAATATGGCCGTAGCACAGTTAAATTGATATAACTTTTTTATTTATACACCGATTGAGGTAAAACAACACTAAATGTTAAGTGAAGCTTACCACAATACAATAGTGAAACTGCCCCCAAATCGGTTAAGCCGTTTCTGAGATTAGCGGTAACAAACGCACAGACAAATAGACAAAAATTCTAATAATCATTGTTGTTATTGCGTTTATGAAGGCCGCTAATAATAGTTTTTCACAAATATCTTCTATGTACAGACAACGATGAGTTTATATTTTTATTATATTTATTGATGAATAATTATTTAGGTAAAAGTATTTGAAATGTACGTAATCGCTATTGTACTATCGCGTACATTGTGTAAAGTTTTACATGTTTTCGTAATTGAGAAATCTCTTGTTACGGTTTTGCGAATCGAAGTTCCAACCCTTAAAGTCTTAACTTACTTTACCGCCCTCATTAAATTTGCATGATACCCTTGTCCCGTTAAATAGATTAAGCGGAGGACACAATGTACATATATATTCATGATTTGGAACAAAATACACGTTATTTATGGCCCTAAAAGGGTATGATAATTATTACTTTTTATGAAAGAATGTGATAAACGAAGTAGCTCTATCTGGGTAGTATAATTGTGGATATTATTCGTGTTTTCGTTCCACATCCCTCCTGCTACCAAGACCATCGATTGATAAAGGTATAGGATCACAATAATATACAAATACTCGTTCATATTGAGCTGCTTATCATATACATTTTCAAAACCAAAGTAGTCCATAATACGTATTTTTTATCGTTGTTTAAAAAATGAAGTTGTTTTTTAATAAGTTAACTATTTAATATTAAATATTTAAGTAAACTATTTAATATTTTATCGGAACGTTCGCAATATTAAGTTACGTGCGCTGAAGTACCAATGATAGGCACTGGAGATTTAATTAAATTATCCAGAAAATCATCGGACTAATAACCAAAAGCAAAGCAAAGTAATTTAAAATTTGACACCATTAAATTTTGACAGAGGTAAGTTTAGTTAAATGGGAATTTGAGTAATATTCAAATAATTTTGATAATAAATCAAATTACGTAAAGTCAGTGCGAGTTGCTACTTTATAAAATATCTATAAAATTGTAAGTAGTCAGATAAAACTATAAATTTCAGTAGGCTATAAAACAAAGGCAACCGGTCCTCGCCACAGTTTGGTGGCGAGAACTACCTGTACAAACACTTGCAGCGGTCAAAATAGAAGCTCTGTTGTGTCAAAGTATATTCATTTGTACGTCAAACGCAATATTGATCTTAGAGAACTTGTTCCCTTGATGTCAATATTGAAACAGTGGGAGTTAGTGAGATGTAGTCATACATCTCATGATTGCATTCCCTTGAATAACATTTGTCAGCTCCGTAATACTATGAATCATAATTATCAAATTAAAATTGTTTTAAAATATGCATATATTAATACTCTCTCGCTCTCTTTCTCTCTTCAGCCAAAGGTCGCCCACTGCTGGACGTAGACCTTAAGAGGACTCCCGCAAACTTGACCAGATCATCGGTCCGACTTGTGGGGCCTACCTACGCTATGTCGACCTGAACGTGGCCGCCATTCCAGGAATATTTGGCCCTATCGGCCATTCGTTCTGCGAGCAATGTTTGCCACCCATTGTCACTTAAAGTTTGCAACTCTTTGGGCAATCAGTCCTCAGTCGGCTGCTTTGGATCTACTGCGGATCACCTCATTTCTAATGCAATCTCGCAGAGAAACCCTAAGCATTGTCTTCTCCATTGCCCTTTGAGTGACCTTGAGCCATCTAATACAGTCCACAGGGAGGGGCCACGTCTCAGTACCATAAGTCATCACTGGAAACATACTGTGTTCGTCTTGAGACACCGCGGGAAACAACTTACACCGCACTGCAGTTAGATAGGTTTCGTGTCCTGACTCTGTACTCGGACTGACATAGTGGCTATCGTACATTCACTTCAGCGCTTCGATGTGCCGGTAGTCAATTTGGCACCGCTGGAGAGACTGCAGTACCGCCCATGTCTTGACCAAATCTAAGGGTTCGTCGTAGTCCACAAACGCTAAACACAGTGGCAGGTTATACTCTTCGGTCTTCTGTATAACCTGCCTATATAAATACACTACCTGATAAACATTTTTAAACAAACTGATAAAATATATAAGTCACAGGTCACGCTGCCTCCGTACCAAATACGAAAGAAAATGTTATTATTTTACAAAATTTTGCTACGACCAAAACATATATAAACTTCTAACATTTTATTGACTGAGTAGGTGAACCAAATTTTATACCCAATCAAACGAAAAATAATGAAAACAAATAGTTTTAAAATTATCCCAGTATAATATAAGCTATTCAAGCTGCACATAATACAAATATCGAATTGGATTTCTTTTATTTTATTTCGATTTAGTTCGTTAGGGATTAATCACTTGGCGTGACCAATCACTAATAGCCCTGAATGCAATGAATGTTTTGTTTTGGTACTAAAGACAATTTCTTTTCATTTTAAAGGCCGTAAAATTACAAATTGGCTGTAGGACCGCGCCCTTTACATTAACATCGAAATGTTAATTAATATTTTTTGGTTTTGAAATCATGTCATAATGACTCTAAAATCATACAAATAGTAAGGACTTTTTAAGGAAGATGGAGAGAAATTCGAAGGAGCGACGCTCGTTAATATTAGGTAGGTCCAACTTCGACAAAAAGGTCAATCGCCGCAATTCGGCTCAAGGTCATTCAAAAGGCAAACTGCCGGACACATTGCTCGCAGAACGGATGGCCAATGGCCAAAAAGTCCTGAAATTGCGGCTACCTACAGGTCAACGCAGCAGTAAGCCTCCCACGAGAAGGACCGATGATCTGGTCAAGGTTTCGGGAGTCTACTGGATGAGGGCGGCAGGGGACTGATCTTTGTTGCGATCAACAGTGGTAGAACCCGCAACAACATCTGTTGCATGAATGGGTCGGCTCGACCGGTGAAATACCACGACCTCACAGAAGTGAGGCATGAAGTAGAAGAATTCTGCGTTTCGTCTGATGAGTGAGGTGCCGGAGGCTGATTTTCAGTCCTTTTCCCTTCCCACCCTTTCCTCAAAAGGATAGGATGGGAACGAGAGGATAAGACAGGGAGGGGTTAACGAGGAAAAGGAAATATCCTTATTCCTGTCTATGCCTTCCTCTGTCCACTAAAGGTAGGCAATGCATCTGCAACACATGTGCTTTTTGCGAATATCTATGGGTAGCGCTGACTTAACATCAGGTGATCCGCCTGCTCGCTTACCACCTCCTTCATTAAAAAAGAAAAAAATCAAAGGCCTTCCACGTTCAGCAATGAACGACCTTCGGCTGAAATGAGAGAGAAAAAGAGAAACTTGGATAACGGATGTAAATAGTCTTACATCTCTGTCAATTTTAAAGATATAAAAAGGTGAGAATGTATTTTTCTCAGGCACGATATAAATTGTATTTGAATTTCTTATTTATGTAAATATTTAAGTAGCCATTTTTAGTGTAGTACTTCCTTGGTTGCACTCACCCCGCCAGTGTAAGTATTATAGAAAAAAAAACAGCGGAGAAGCACAAGCGACGACACAATGCATAAGAAAGAAGGAAGACAATGCATTAGTATTTACAGTGTCGTTTTAAATAATCCACGTCGCATTCAAAAAGATGTCGTCGACGACAATAGTAATCATTTTCTCATTATTTTTCATTCGTGTTATTACAATATGTGCTCGTGCTCGTTAGGTAATACAATAACTTCTTTAAAATTCAGTTGCAAGACTTGGCCCGAACTTACATACATATAAAGACAAACGCTGCTAGTTAAATAAAAGCTTGTACAAGTACGTAATAAAATCGAAGTGTATTCAGCACTCCACTAAATAATGTCTCTTTATTATAAAAGATATTATTACGTGGAAAGTGAAGAAGTTTTCCGTGCTATAGAAACTTCTTTGATTATTCGATGTGTACTTGAAAGTTCATCATCCACAACAATTGACTATCTTTTTCTATCCTGATTAGGTTAATATATAAATGATCAACTACTTCAACTAATGCCCGATTTGTCAAATTATTATTCACCTAAAAATCTTGTCATATCAAAACGATTTCAGTGTGTAAAAGAAACGAAAAAAAGTTGATGATCATGTTTCTAGGAACTTACATTTCATCGGACGTTTGACACCTAGCTAGCAAATTTTTCCGTTGCTTAACCTTCCAGAAACCGCGTTTAAGTGCTCTGCAAAACGATTTATTAAAAGGTTTAATAAATTATAGGAATGTAAATACGTATTCCAATCTATTGAAACGAACACAGACCAAAGAGAGGTTAGAAATTAGTTTGACATCTGCCTACCCCAACGGAGATCAAAAACAAGATGGATGATTTTTGTCTTAGTCTAATTAGTGAAGTTAAAATTATAATGTTTTGGTATTAATCTCTTTTCTCGGAAATTAATAATGAACTCCTTTGGTGGTCCCCGTCTATACTAATTAGCATGCGATGCTCAATACTTTCTCGTATCATGCGTTAAATGTTATACCCCATAAAACGAATGTTGGCTTTTTATTACCCATCCGAATCCACCTCTAATCAATTCCAATGTTTTGTGCATTCTTGCCCACAATTTCGTGTTCTTTATATATCTTATTAATTATCAATACATCTTTAATTTATCGTTAATGAATCGTTTTCTAGCAACAAAACTCATTTCATTATTACTTATTATTATTACAACATCTACTGCACGAATGGGCCAACTCGACCGGTGAAATACCACGACCTCGCAAAAGACAGGCGTGAAGTATGCTACTCCTCATCCCCACACACCTTCTATTTCTAATAAGGAAAGGATGGGAAGGGGAGGAGGATTTAATTAGGGAAAGGATAAGTAGGTAGATGAAATATTATTCTTTGTTTAACCTCTGCCCATCAAAGTTAGGCAACATTAGGCTGGTATGACATTGCGACAAAAAAAATGTTGCGTATACGGTCGCAATAACGAATAATATTTATGTATCATTATTCAAAAAGGTATAAACCATTATAACAACCATGATTACTATCATCAAGGTTGATTTCTTTGTTGGTAAAATGTTACTTATTAAGTGTATAGGTTAAGATACGTTTATTTAAGCTCTCTAATAAGTTCCCTGTTAGTAAATCTTATTGTTGTTGACGTCTATGTGAACCTTAACTGGTAATAAAAACGTTAAAAATGAGAAATGATATGTTATTAAGCTAGGAGAAATAAATTAAACGTTCAAATAAAGTGTAATCCTCACGCGAACCCTATGCAACTACTAGCGGTTATTAACGAGGGAGTGGAACGCATCCACAACAGACCAATAATAATGAAACAGCATGGGAACAAAATTATAAACAATTCCCGAAATCTGTATAACAGCCAATTTAGTTTATAGATAAACGGAATCTAAAATCCCCAGTGTTGCTCTATCAGCCCCATGCCGGTAGTTGTAATATGCAAGAATGGACACGTCGAATAGATGTAGGGATGATAAGGCCATTGTTTGGACGGAAACGATCTCTATGGTTACCAAAATTTAACGCAAATTGAAAGCAAATTTTACACCGAGAAGACAATTTTAAGAACAACTACGTATATAAGATATAATAACATATTATGGTATAAGTTGAATTCGTAAAATTAGGATTGGTATTTGAGCCGTCCCGTCCGAGACGACCATATATCGATCAGATTACTGTAACTGACGAACACGGAAGAGTAAATGAATATAAATGAGTATCTATGTATATAAAAAACGACAGAGGTGTGCCAGGACCATAGAAAATGAAATTAGTAATCTCTTCCAACCAAAGATAAGCATTCAATACAGAAAGCGCCTCTGGGATACGAGCGGAGGTTGAGATTTCTGGCTCATTTGTACAATAACACCATTTTCGTTCTCCTTAAGATATTGTACAAGTCAAAACGAGACTCTAGCGTAAAAAAATGTACTTTTAGAAGACTACGACTGCTGTCAAATACTAGCCAATCATCCTTGATTGGCTATCCCGTTCTTAATAGACTAATACTATAGCGGCTATATAAATTTTACCAATTAATTTCTTAATTATAACAAAGTTACCAGCAGTCACGGTTTGTATAGAGTAAATCGCTGTTGGAACGAGTAACTTCTACATTGAATGTATGTTTTCAAGCTGCTATTACCACTATTCTGTGGATTTGATTGAATCCGCAAATAGCTTCCCATGGTTATGCGTCTAGTGATGTAATCTTAACATACGTATCGATATCTATGTCTTTATAAAGAAGTATTTTCACTACACGTAACCTAAAATAAGTATAATCTATAAAGTATAGAATAGTAGTTATTTTTACACGATTACATTTATACACTTTTTATATAAGAATCTCGTAAGTCGTTAATCCCATTAGTGATTCATTGTACTCTTTGCCATCAGATGAATTGAGATCAAATCTCAGAGAAGCCATTTCAATAATATTTGCCAGGCCAGTTTCTTTTACGTTGGTTTACATAAAATTCATTGACATTTGTTTCTGATGACGTCACGGATCTGAACGTGTTAAATAGATAAAAAAATATTAATACAATTAAACGTTCACGAATAAGTTATCGATGTCAATGCAAATATTAATAGTGATGCGGGTACACAACTAGAGGGGAAATGACACAGTGCGTGATATGCGGAAATGTATTTAATGAAACGCGAGGGGTGAGCGCCGCGCGTGGGTCTGCACTAGCACCCACACATGCACACGAGGTATGTAAATATAGCCACCAGAATTTGATATCTATATATGTATATAAAAAAGAATCCGAAACGGGTGCTCCGATTTCGATGAAATTTTCAGGAAATCTTCAGATTGGCGGGTTCATGATTGGCAGATCATGTGAAGTTCGGTAGATATCGGATCGACATCTGAGTGCTACCTGCGTGAAGCTGGGGCGAATCATTAGTAGGTTATGAGAGACGAATGTTTGTTAAGTTACTCTAACGGGTTGGGGTAATAAGGATAGCGGCGGAAGAGATCTCGGGCAACGGCAGCTCCTCAGCTATCCAGGAGAATCTTTGCCTCACGGCCGGAGGCAGCCGGTCGGCAAATTTTAAGCCAATATATTTTCTCCTCTTATAAAAAGTGCAAGACAAAAAAAAAACAAGGAACTGTAAACTTCATTAATTTATACCTGCTGTATAGATATAGAACATGACAAAGTAAAGTTGGTATAGAAGCGTAATATTTTATAATTCAGAATAACGTTTTTTGTGGACTCAATTCAGTTAGATTGTAACATTGCAACCCTATATATCTAGTTATAATGAGCATTGTATGTAACATATAAGGTTAAACAATTATTTAGTAGAAAAGGTAATAGCCAATAGAGCGAGTAAAATTTGAGAATTTAAATGCTTTTGCTGCAGAATGCCAAAGCCCCGCTGGGACACGTTAATTCGCATACCATGTGGCGAAAGCATTCACAAAACTGTAGCATTATTATATTCATTTGACAATAGACGACATGGCCAATTAAAGAATTTGGCAACATTTCACCCAAATAGCTTAGAGGCGAACCGATAATATGGGGCTACAACCCCAGGAGACGATGCTTGCTATTCGAACTATTCGATCGATTCGATTAACATACAGCGATTTCTCTTTGTATAGTCACGTGGTAATTTTAGAATAGTAATTTGCGCCGGGGCCAGCCGGCCGATTCACGCTTACATTATTAAGTATTATTAAGTGCGGCCTGTGGCGATAATGTATGGATACATATTTAGTCTGATTTCGCTATAATTACAAGTTATGTTATATTTTGCGAGTGACAAAATTTAGGGTCATTCTTATCGATAAATTGCGCGGCTCACGAATATGGAATTCAATCGGATTTGGAGTAGCGTAAGGTAATGAATTTTATTTTCTATTCTTGGTCGGAATAAATTCTGAAAAGTAGGTCAAAAAACTTAAGCGGTTCTTATTTCTGAACTCAATTGTAATGTGCCAGTCATTATACTACAATAAGGTCATGAAGTATTGTGGTATTAAATTTACTGGTGTAATTTAATATTAATATCATCATTTGTTCTACAGTGCAGTTTGAGAACAAAAGATTGGTTGAGCAACTTTAGCTTTAGGTTACGACCTATTTGCGAGACTTAAGTCTACGTTCATTAGAAGTTTGAAGCAAAGTCTATAGTTACTTTCTAGATTTTGGGGTGTTACAATTTCTCTAGTTTAGCAAAATATTGAAAACCAAATCTTGAAAATAAAAATATTCTAATGTTTTGTAGTGTACAAGACACACTATTAACTTTATTATCAAAAGACAAGAATAACAGCAAACCACTGAGGTTTGGATACCTATATGTGCATATTATTAAATTCTCATAATAAGCGACATGCACGCATGAAAGACGGGAGAGGTGAGCCTCCACCGTGCAAAATAAAATTGCGCAATAATGTTCTACCCCTCTGAGGGAGAGAACTGGTCCTGATCAATATGATTGAGGGTGAGCTATCGTCCCGTTTTACAATTTGTAACACTCAGCACTCACTACCCATGTATTACGTTACGAAAAATATATTCAGAAATCATTCACACCCGGGGCGATTAGAGTTTAGATATCTGGTTATTTCTACCTCCACCCCAAAAAATATCTTATTTTTTCCATCGTAGCACAAAATGCATTGAAGTTCCGTGTAATTAACGATATGCAACTTTTAAAAATATTTCTTCGTTTGCCTCACTCACATAAAAATGTAATATTCAAAATATGGTGTATATGTACACGACTCGTGAGAAAAATAAACATCCAGCTCAGTAATGAATAATAACCCGGCCGCTATAATGCAATATAATGACCCATTTTTGGTCGTTAATAATAAAAAGTAATTCATAAAAAATATACGCGCCATAAGCGGTGGACTGCAACAAAATATTGTAGTGTAATAAATAATGGTACACCCCGAATTTAGCGATCGTTGCGCGGGGCACACGCTCGACTAAATTTATGTACAACCCTACGTTTAAACATGACGTTCAATTCATTGTATGACATAAACGTTACCACCGATGATGCAATACTTATAATTTACAACCACCCCGCATGTTGAATTAAAAAATACAAAGAGACATTCGAGATTATCACATCTTTTCATGTTTAATTGTACACAATGGGTAAACAACAAAAGGCGAGTCCTGCACGCGTTTTGTCGCATACGCGTTCAGAAAGATAGCATCCATTCGTCGCGGCATCGATTTTGTATGCGCGGTGAAATTTAAATGATAAAAGTTTGAGGATTCCGGTTTGTCGCCGGCTGCACGTGAATAAATGAAGATATATTAATCTAGTCCGGGTTAAATTGTTATTAAAACTGTGATTAATGACCGATGTTAATGGGCTACAGATTAAGGAGCGGACAACACGCGAGTAAGTTTAAAATCTCCGGCCAGGCCGAGACACAAAGGAAATTTATCTTCATCATTAGCGTGTTACTTTCGTTCGACTTTAAGTATATGCTTCATAACACACTCTATGATAACTTAACTACGGGCATTACTATGTTTCTCATATACTAATGATATTTTTTTTATTAAAATTTTTAAGCACTTGCGTGATTCAACCCATTCAGAACAGATATAGAAGTTTACTATGTTGCTTGTTGTAGGTCAAAACAAACTCATAATGTTTTTTTTAAGCTAAGCATGGTAAAAACGTCCATCTGGGAATCAAGATCTATCTTCAAGTCAAATTGTCAAAACCTACGGCTTCTTAAAATAACACTTAGTAGCAGAAGTATTAGTTGATTTCGTACGTCCTACCTTTTTGTTCGAGTTTGTTATTACATATAACTAGCGGCCCGCCCCGACTTCTCATGGGTTAAAGAAAATTAATTAGTAGTTATTGTGACAGGAGAACTTATATCGATCAGATTAGGGGCTTACTAAAAAATGCCGATATAAGGAGCACCCATAACCGACGAGCATGTATGCGTAGATGTATGAATGTAGAAGAAGCGAGAGAGGTGTGCCAGGATCGCGCCAAATGGAAATCCATGATCTCTGCCTACCCCTCTGGGGTACCGGCGTGAGCGCATATTTATTTATTTATTGTGACATAACTGTAATAGTTACACATATGCTGTCGCGCTGACTCTTGATGAATCCTTTTCTTTAGGTTATTATAAATTATATTATCTGCATAAAACAAATCCGTTGAATGTATACGGTCGTCAAGATTATTTTGATTTCCTTGTATTGAAATATAGGCAACCCTACAGGACATGTTTAATGTAAAACGATGTTTTGGGAGAAACAAAGTTTTGATTTGATATAGAATTTCCTGTACCACGAATGCTGTCAAATTTACGATCGTGTTTATTTTACGCCGATATAAGTTTGTTTATCATACAAAATCGAAGGGAACCAAACTCCCCGGGCAACGAAAGCGGATAATTCTGTTTGTACACAGACAGGCGGTTAGACTTGTACGTGAAATGAAATTCTGTTTAACCTTAATGAGTTAATAATACACGGGATACATCTTCTTAGCTTTGTTATCGTCTCTCGTACCAACTGAAAGGCAATCAAGCCAGTTGATACACAAATATGTCGATCATGCATTTAAGTACATATGTTTTACTGTTTAAGCAATAGTGATAAATCTCTATCTTTTCATACCTTAGCTAACTAATAAATGAAGATACAAGTGAAAAACTTTTACTTGATTATATAAGTATGTGTTCTTTGCGGTCGATCGATCTGTCAACGCGACAAAATTAGCCGTAGCGGGGTGTCTGTACCAGCCCTTAATAAATGGGGTCCCGGCCTATAAAGCAATTACAATCAGTAAATTAAAACAGTAATAAAATCTTAAGTGGTTACATGATAGATATTCAAATTATTTATTGACGGCGAATACCAATAACTTATGTAATCAAGTTAGTAAAATATTAGATAGAAGGTTAGTTCTTAGTAAGACCTTAAAATATAACCTAACTTATTCAGCACACACAATATATTTTCTATAAAACTTTTATTAAAATATATTTTATAAAAAATAGTATATCAGGTTAATCCTTACCGCAGAGTGAGGTGGGTCTTATCTTAAGTATTATCCATTGAGAGTGTATGATATAGGTCACGATGCAGCCTTCACAGGACTTAACACGTTTTCAATATGTGTGTATTTCTATATGTATGTTTTACACTACATTTTTGTTTATCAATACCTCAATATATCACATAATAATATATGGTTATGGTATGTCACTTGTCTACATTTAGTAACTAAAACTTTATTGTTATTATTAAAATAAATAAACGGACACACTCGTCCGTAAACTAAAGGGTTAAGCAGTGATTTCAATTTAGTACAGTTTTAAGAGATTACTTGATTAGAGAGACTATGTTATGGAATACGTCACGCAAGTTGAATAATAGGAAAATAGCGTTATAAGGAAAAAGTGTGGCTTAGAAGTGGATGTGGACTATTTGAATATATTATGGATTTCTAACCAGAATATTGACCGATGTTCGCACCGTTTTCGAACTAGTGCGTGAGACGCAGTCTTTTAGTTGGATGGTGAGATTAGCAGGACCTTTCTGATTCATTACGAGGGTTTCTAAGTCGTTTCTTGCAATAAAGAGGAGCAGAAGTTGTTCTATCTTGCTGCTGAACTGAACTGAAAATATACAGTTCTAACTATATCAACATGGTCATTGAAATTAACTCGAGAGTACTAAAGTGCCTTTATTATACTCTTTATTGTTATGCAGCATGGCGCTGCAGCGGAGGACGCCAAGTTAAAAAGCGTCCGCGAACAGTCGTGACGAATGAAATTTCGATAATAAAATTAGCATAATCAATGCATCGGAGCCATTCATGTACCCTCCTGGTACCGCGACGTAAGCTTTCCAAGCTATAACGATGCGTATCGAAGTTTACTGGCAGCGCTCCACACAAGTTTACATATGTACTTAATGCACACGGAATTGAAATTAAGCATTATTTCATGCAAACGACCGCGTCTAACGACAATTATTGTGATACAATCTATTTCATAGCGTGAGCGGGTCTCCTTGTTGATTATTGAAATTGCCCTACTCGTTTCCTACTTCCTACTATTATTTTCTTTTTTTAAACTGAGTATGCTATTAATAGAACAATTTGTAAAAGAACTTCATGCAGTCAAAATGTCATTCGCTTTTTAACCCACTTCAAAAAGGAGGAGGTTCTCAATTCGCTTGTATTTTGCCATTACTTCGACATTTATGAATCGATTTTGAAAATTCTTTTAGCAATCGATAGTTTTTGTTCCAGATTGGTCCCATTTAATAAATTAATTAAAAAATTAATTTAATGTTATCGCGATCCGATAAGCGCTTCCAGAGTTATTGAGAATTTTCGCGAATTGAAATAGATTTATTATAGTTTTACTGCGTTTACATTATATAAATAAATGTAAGAACACATCAACAAAAAATTTGCTGTACTTTTTATTGTACTTTATTTATTTCCATTACTAATGTGACAGAAGGTATGAACCATTTGAAAATAATATGGAATAAAGCTATTACAACTGAGCAATAGAACAGCTAAGACTAAAACAACAATTTATCTTTCTATATAACTTGTAGGCCATTATTTTACTGCATTTATACTGCATACAACGTTAAATGGCAATGTGATGTGAGACGAGCATTTCTAATTTCAAAGTTCATTGAACATTGAAGCAAACAATTGCTGTCATATACAGACAAAATATATTATACAAGGAGAAGTATAAACTACATTACATCAATACTTTATCAGGTCTTTATATCTTTGGTATTTTATAAATTGGAATTTCCTGATATGATTAATTCCATGTTATTGCAACACGATTGTTCAGATGATCAGTTCCTGTCAAACATTTACTTGCATTGATATCAAAGTCTAAAGCGGAATGTCTGCCGACAACGGCATGTTTGAATTCAATTACGTTGCATTAGGTTGCTTCCAAGGAAAGTTTATATACGGATCATATTATATGTATCGAGTAATACGCGATCTCACTTATCTATAAACTGCATCTAAAATAGATATTCAGGTATACGGATATACGTAATGTATAAGTATGCATATACATACATATATACATGTGTCTGTATGCATGTTGTGTATTAGTTATATAATATTATAATAAAAATAAATATATAATGGATTTCTATCGTGACGATCCTGGCACAACTCTCTCGCTTTTCAACATTCAAACGTCTACGCATCCATGCTCGTCGGTTACGAGTACTCCTTATATCGCTCTTCTTTAGTATGTCACTAATCTGATCGATTTAAGTTCTCCTTGGACGTACCCTACCAACACCGCCACTCACTCTTGCTACACAAATTTGTTTCGTTACTCTCTTATTATTCGTCTTTTCAACATGCCGAAATACCGAACCATACCTTTTTAATTCTATTATTCAACGTCAGGCCTAAAATACTTCTTAAAAATCACATCTCAACGGAATTAACTGTACTAACATGCTTTTCGAGTCTCACTTCCATACATTATAGTGGGGACTAGTACAGCATTTGTATTATTAACATACATTTGTACATATTATATTATTTTACAATATTTATTATTGAGAAGAACGGCTTAGCAACTGAAATACTCGTGACTGTTTTTTACTATTATTTTAAACCGAATCAAAACTTCTTAACATTACGAGTATTGTTTGAGTTAATAATTAATAAAAAGTGAGGCCATTGCGAAACGCCCAATGATCATCTTACCTTATGTACCGGACGGACACGCCTTATAAATAGAAGATCAGCATTCATCTTTTCAGTTCACAATAATCATCATTTCTACTGACAAGTGATTTGATTTTGAAGAATGCTATTGTTTTTGAAATAATTAGACTGCTTCGCCATGAGTTGGGATCAAAGAGGTTTCGCCACCTTTGTCAATTGAAATAAATAACCGAAAACCCAATCCCTTTCGGCTTTCCTTTTTGTTACGTACTTCTTTCTAAGTATTTCCTAGATAAAGACATGACTCGCATCTAGAATTATTATGTTTTTTTCTTAAAATCAGTTGAACACGCTTGCTTGTGGGTCAACTTCATCCCCAAAGTTATATCTGTGATGATGTGGAAAGCTAAATCCATCTTAATAAAAACCAATGTATACTATGATCAATTATCGCGAATGATACCTAATATATTAGGAGAATCATTGGCTTATTTGTAATTAAATACTGACAGACGTATTAGTGCATACATTTCCTGGCCTGCTTAATTACTATAGGTCTGAGCAATTAACTGCGTGCGTACTGTACACATATGTTTGTATAGTGTTGACAATATCAAAGCTTTGTTGAGCTAGCTTAATTCCGGTTCATCGGTGCGAGTCCGCCGCACTCAGTTACGCTGAAACTTGGCTGTGTTATTGTGCGTACCGCTTTTGAATGTGTTGAACTATTTGTTAGCTGTTTTTTTTAATTAACAGTTCTACAATTTTGCAGAGGGTATATTTGGTTTTTCTTCTTTATTTGGAATATTGAAATTTTAGTTGTAAAATATGTAGGTAATGGCAGAATTTAGTACATGGTTAATTATAGTGAGTTATTATTAAATATATTTAAAATGTCTTAAAACACACCAAAAATTCATCATTTCATAGTACATATGAATGCAAAAAATTACGCGTTTCTGCTACCGTTATGTTATGCTTGTATCTTTTTCGAGGCGGTTAAAACCTCACCCGTTTTTAAGTCTCTTGAAGTAAATAATAATATATTGAATTCTATAAATAAAATTACTAAAATGTGCACAGTTTATTTTTAATAAACTACCACTCACTGATTGCCCAATATGATCAAGGGTTGATGTTCCACACAAATTTAGCATTTCACTTTTATTCTCATCTCTTGACGGAGGGAAACACTGACGCTGGCAATTTGTTCCGATTCAATTTAAAAGTGATAAATTAGTTCAAGACCACCTACAAAAGACAAAGAGAGGTTCCACCGACTCTAAATTTCTTTATTTTTGTAAATAAAAGTATATCCTTAACTTACGGCTACGTATGTTAAAGTTTTGTAACAGAGCATTCTTATGAGAATAATATCAGTTTAATAATGTTTAATGCATAGACATACTAAGACTTATGCTATGAGGCAAGTAAGGAACACGAAGTTAACTGAACTAATTAATTTATTGTGCCATAACTAGTTGTATTGGTGAGTTATGGTTAGCGTCGTCTGCTCTGTTTCCATTGTTATCTTCACAATTACATATTAATATTACTAAGAGAACATAAGAAAGATAAAAAATAAGTGATTTCATGAAAATATTATTTTTTGTCTGTATTTACTTTGACAAACGGTTATCATCGCACTGAATGATATGGTACGACTGAATCTCCTTATCTAAATCTCCTTGGCCGTTTCCCACTTATGAATGTGGTATTGACACAGTATGACCGTAGTCCACATGGTATAGGTTTTGGCTAAAGCTTACGGCCGGCCGCCTGCCTGATGCCAATCCTCTTCGGTAATAAATGGTTATACTAAGTCACATTTTACCAGTGTGATCAAAGACAATTCCGTTGAAGAGATAGTCAAAAGTCGCGAGGTCTGTTATTTGTCGGGCGCATCCCCTCGCGTCAGGTTCGTCGTTAATGTAAATTAATGTACTAAATGAATGAAGTTTGTTTTTTGTATGTCGACCAATTTTTTATTTCCTTAACAAATTTAATACAGTTTGAAGTCGGTGGGTCTTTTTTTCAAAAGTTATTTTCTAATAAAAGCTCATAATGTCTAATTTGTTTAACACACTCGATTGCAGGCTTAAAACAATAACATATGCCATATTATCATTTCAGTTAACGAATGTAAAGTAAGATAATCTAAATATTTACACACAAAAATGAAGTAAACTTTGTTTGAACATACATATAAACAGTAACTTCTTGCGCGTAGAAAGCATAATTTACTGCATAACGATTCTTCGTAGTTGCTAGTACAAGATAATGGGGAGCAAAAGCATAAGTTCACGAGCGAGGTAACTAAACAAGCTCTTATTAGAATTTATGACAGTGAAGTAACTTTTGCGCCGCGTGAAGTTCGCCGTGACGTAGCGTGTAATGGACACAAACCAAGGCTCCTCACAATTTTGATGAAGATTTATGTCCTTCTTGCTAAATCACGCGTACAGTATTTAAAACAGCATTCAGTGGGTGCTATGTTCTATTTTTATTGATGATAAATTCGTTTGCTACAATATTTCAGTATGAAGTTTCAGAACGGTGCTGTCAGCGTCTGACTGTTGCAGCTTTTGGTGGCATGTTAACTAGTAGAAAAATAACCCGTCCATCAATCAAAAATTGATAATGGAACCAGATCTAATGCTTACTGAAATTGGATACTAATTCCTTGAGTGTTGATATTTTTAAATACGTGAGAATTTGACAAGATTTGTAACAGTTTCCAAATTATACTTTGCGGAGTTTTTGGGTCGATTTCGATTTCGCGTCAATACGCGGCAAATAATTTTATCAGTCAGAAATTTCGTTAATGACGGAAGCACAGACTCAATACGCGAAATCTTTTTGCCAATACATAATAATCAAATTTATAAAAAGAAAATAAACAGAAATATAAGTTCAATAACGTTTACTCAAAAATATTTGTTTTCCTAAGTCAAAAGAAATGATATTGTATATTTAGAGGTTATTTAAATAATTAAAAGGAGGAGGTACATATATAATAATTTCACTGACCTATTTATCTAGTTATTTTATAAAAAAATAGTCATTTAGAGTTATTAATAAAATTAATGCAGGAAAATACTAAATGTTACTTAAAGTAACATAAATAATTTTTAGCTGTCTCATAGTTTTTATGTGTAACAACTACAACCAAAAATGTCGCTTTAATACGATAGAATAAGTCACCCCTAACCATTAAACAATGCTGTATAAATAAACAAGAACCATAGAAAGCAGATTAACTATGTGGGGATGTAAGTTCGCTTTGTGTATACAAGCAGCATAAAAAACATTGCAATGGATATAATTTAACTAGATGTGACACAATACAGAACTCGACACGATGCTGCAACCAGGCACCCATAAATCGATGATATAGTAAACGTTGATAACGATTAATAATAGCAGAACTATACTTGGCAGTGATCCACGAGCCTTCCAGTAAAATTATAACATATGGTCTTTGGCACGAATATACCCAGCCGTGCATATGTTACGCAGTTAAATATACGATATGTACTGTCATGCGCAGTACTTCACAGCACCATAAATTGAGACTCGTAAAGTCGTCCGACCGCATGGTGCATCACTAAAATAAAACCGTTTAATGAGAAAATGAATTACCGCCAGTTATAACGACCATCATATACCTACCATCGTGTATGTAACAAGTGGAATATCTTACAATTTATAAAGTTCAGTTTGTATTTACTTATATGTCAGCGATTGTTTTTAAATAGAGAATGATGTGAAGCAAATTTTGGTAGCGAGCAGCGTAACTCACACCAGCAAACTTTGTGTTTCTGTAGTGTGCGGGTTGGAAACTTTTGATCCCCTGACATAAATCTCCATCAGAAAATAGGGAGGGACGTAACCGGCTTAAGCTTAACCGTGACTAGTGGCTCGAACGTTATTTTAAATATATTTATAATAATGATAAAATGTACTGGGTAATTTCGATCTTTATTTATTTTGTAGTAAAGAGAGCTTTGACATAATCTATTATTTGTTCGGGGCGCGTGGGGGATGCTCAAATATTATTTCATGTATCATCTCCGGTATCGCTGTTATTTTGGTAAATAGATTTGTATTATTCAAGTTAATAATCCTATTCCTTTAGCCAGCTTATATGATGTGAAGCTTCTTCAAACATGTAAAGAGAAGTTTAATTTTATTTGTGTTGTGAGACATTGTAGTGGGCTAATATAAAATGTAAGAAATTTTGGATGTCGCGTATAGTTACTATGTATTTCAATTCTACCTATTTGACCTGACCATTAGCAATTTGGTAAAATAAGTTAAAATATGGTCTAGGTAACAAAACCATATTTATATGAATAAATAACGAAATAAAGGCTTATTTCACAACAACAAATTCTCACTTATAAATAAGCGTAAGATATGCATGCCGCCTTGTAGCATACATCAACAGTTGTAACATCAACTTACAATTTCACACCTTACTCAAACTACCTAAGATAAGTTAAAAATTGTATTAATACAAAGGTACTGGTTATTACAGTGGTGAGACATTTTTTTTGGCCTGAAAAAATCCATTGAAATAATAACTGTTTTGTTCTCTGCTGACATAGTTTTCAGAATTCAATCTAAAGAATGGACATAGCATTTTTGTAAACTTATTCGTAGCAGCTTTTGTTGCTGAAACAAAAAGAAAACTTTGTATTTTCTTAAGCACTGAGGCCTTGTTTTGCATTTTGGTCTCGAAGATATGAATAATACATCCCATGCTCTGATCGGTTCGGTGGTCAAAAATTTGCACATCTTGCATCTTACCTTGGACGTGATAATTTTTGGATGTTTCTCATTTCAGGGTTCCTTATAAACATAGTTTAACTCTTGGTAAGGAGAACTAATTCACAAAATATCTAAAACACTACACACATTTAGGATATCCATATAATTTGAGAGTAAGGATAGCAAGATTATAAACTCAAAGTTAGTTTACTGGAACTAGAATTTCATCATAAAAAAGCTTTAATATTATAACATTTGAAATATAGCATAACGGTTATAACACATTTATGTTAAACGAAATTAATAGGATATAATAAATGAATATCTGATTCCAAATTACGTAGAACGAACGCTAAAAATGCGTATAAATTATATCAAAAATTGTAATGTTTCTTAAAAAATGTTTAGTGCGGAAACATCAAACGTGTTTTCAAAGGAGAAATGTTGGTCTCCCTACAAACCCGTATCAAATATACTCACCGTATCCATGCCACAATTTTGCGTTAATCATGTCATATTAACGCAATACTTTATGTGTTTTCCAAATGCTCTTGTGGTTTGGTTTTCAGGGACGTGATTTTAGGTTAGAAAATTATGGATAAGAATAACAGGGACAACAAAAGAAAGTATATGTAATATTGAGCTTTCTTTTTAAGAAACAGATTTGTATGTTTACAATTTATTTCTCTTCTACTGTAATTTCCATATAAATATAATCAAAATAATCAAATAAAAAAAACAATTGTTAATATTTTTTCTTAACTCTTATATGTATGTTGACTTCGTAGCTTAGCGATTAGAGTAGGTACTAAGTTGCTACTCTGCAGGTAGTGGGGTTCATTGTTCTCCGTCATCTCGTCTACCGATTTAGCCATTACCCATTCGCAGATGTCGCTTGGCTGTCAATCCGCACTGGGCAATTGAATACAAATTTATAACGTAGTACAAAATGTCGCATACACTATTGTTTATAGTTCGAAACATTCGGGCCTTAAAATATGTTAAGAAATAAGAAACGAGACATTATCATAAACTATGATCCTTTAAAATCCTCTAATATTAAACTTTGATTAAATTATTGAACTGTTGCAAAATTATTCCACTCTAAACTTTCGGCTGCTCCATTCATTGTCATCCCCCTGCGGTATATTATTGAGTTAATGGTATCATTTGGCGTACTTCGAACTTCCATGAACGCCTCGTCCTGCCAGTCGTTTTTTTTATTTCTGTTCATTGGACAGATATCGATGCCACGTACATTGGTTCCAAATGTTCGATGGACAGTTTGAGTAAGGTCCCGTAAAACGATTTTCGTGTTTCTAGCCATGGATGTGATATGTTGTTTTTTTTTATTATACCTACATATTTATCTTTTGATACTATTTATAAGTTATTAATTCCATAACGATCACATGAATTAGTTAATGCCTAAGTCGTTAGCGGCAGTAAAAATATTTATGATGTTTTTATATAGAAAACACTTCATTCGGTTAATGGGAAAAACTGAACCTAGAACTGTTGGAGTAATTAGTTATTACTCTGTTCAATTCAAGTCGCTATTACTGTATTCAAACCTATTAGTAAAATAAATAATTTTATTTATGGTTTATACTATAATTACAATTTTAAGTCAGCATATCAATTAGTTTTAAAATAACAATTTTATTTAATTACATTAAACTTGAGTGGCAACATGCCGAACGCATTACTTTCTCCGGGACGTCGATTCAAAAATTTTATTAACATTCTTTATAATCATTAAACAAAAACGTGTACTATATAGAAAATAGTTAACAAATCACCGTTAACTATCTTCAGAGTATCAAGTCTATTAGAAAATTAGAACCTACGACGTCAAGTTTATAACCTAAACAAAATAGGTAACGATAACGTTAACCAAATAATATATTTCAATATCGATTAATTACACGTTAACTCGACCGTAATATAAATTAATATCTAACATGTAAATTGGGTACAGCGATATATCGGGCCGTAATTATACCGGCAACAATAGAGATACCCGACCGCATAATCACGTAGTCACACGAATATGGGTGATCGTCAAAGAGTCGTGTTCGTAGATGCGATCTGCTTCCCTTTAGGCAAAATATATTTTAAAGTGTACAAATTCGTGTAGTACGGCCGTTTGATAAAATCTTTATTTTGAACAAACAAAGGTGTTGTAAATTATAGAAAACAAAGCTAGATTTTTTTCATTATAAAAATGTTAAACTTTTAAGCGACGGATCAAGCGGGACGTTAACCCGGTTATAAATGCCTACCTAGGACAATAAGGCGTTTTTGAATTTATTTTAGGTACCCAATCTTCTGCAGGTTTTATTGAGATCGACGTTAACTTTAGTAAACGAGTAGTTTTAGGAGTCTTAAAGTAGAATACGGAAAACATTTTTTTGGAATATAATATTCCAAAAAAATGTTACTACACAAATCTAACAGTATAAGGAATATTTATTTATCCCTACATT
>JWHW01044895.1:492136-510971 GCA_000931545.1 Papilio glaucus
GTATGGCGACAAGTTTATACGCCAGTGGAAACGCACGGTAAGTACCATCTAAGTAAAGCCTTCGTATTAGAATCCTCTATTTGAAATGACAATGTATTTGAATTAAGTAGAATGACGAACAAAAGAAATCAAGTTATAAAAATATTATCGTAATTTTTATAAGTAGATAAAATGTAGTATTGAATGACAGCACACATACGTTTAAATCAAATAAGCTGAAAATTGGACTTTAAAAATATTCAATTGATACATTTATAAAGTTAATTTCGTGTAAAAATTTATTATTACTTTAAATACTAAATAATTTTATATATTTACTCTCTGTACATCATTTGTATGTGTTTGTTATCTGACGTATAAAATAGTCTTCTTCAGTGGTCGGAAAGGTCACAAGACTTGTCGTTTGTAAGTAATTTAAAATTAAGATTTATGCTTCGCGCGGGATAGATAAGTGAGCAATTTTATTTGATGTAGTAAATTACGATATCATTTTACAGTGTATACTAATGGTTAGCCCTGCCACTAGATGGCGGTAATAGCCAACTTAATCGATTCCTTCCATAAATACTTAAAATTAAAGCAGAGCATTCTATTTCCCTTTCTGAATGATAGTGGGACTATTAAATTGTAATCTCTTTTTTCTGTAGTGTTATATAATAATAAATGTAACTTGACAACCATATTTTTTTAAGATTCCTACTTCTTGCCTCAAACGTTGACTGAAATAAGATTTATTTTGTAGATAGATACGGTTATTTCTTGGTGTAACGTGTACATTAGCAAACGTAAAGTATACAAACAGAACTTACTAATAGTTTCTAAAAATTACATTGCGACTCAAAAGTAAAATGAACAAAATTTCATTCAATTTAATTTCCATTCCCGATTTTAATTAAAAACAATCGAACACATGTAATTTGAAGATGAAAATTGATTATTTAATTGACTAACGGTTGTTGTCTGTCCGTGCTTTATATCTTATCATGTTTCTCAAGTAATTAGCCAGTCAAAACTTCTATCAAACACTTTTATGGGATAAGATCTTTTGACCTTACATTTACGTCAAAGATTATCTTTTAACGGGAGTGGCGACGTTTAATTACATTATCAAATATTAACGTCAAAACATTATTTTGAAAGATTTCTAACGAACTTCTTTTAATCGGTGACAATGAAATCTGCTTCAAGGTAAAAAGGTGGGTTTTAAATACGTTATAGTAATCTTAAATGAATGGTTTAATCCTTATTTTGTGGTTATTTGTAGCCAACAGTAGTTGTAGTCTGTAGTAGAGGAATCTGTAGAGGAATACGGTTCCTCACATCGAATTTACATTGCAATGATTTTTTTTTCGATGTGTGAAAATAAACTAAATAGACTCGACCAGCAAATCTATCGAACTACCATTGGTTGCCTTTTTATTTAACAATAAAAAAGCCCTGGTTGTTAACGATTTCTGACAGTTTAATTACCCTCTGACGTTTTCATTAGGGTTATAAAAAATATACTCGACTCACTCGAAATCGAGTGTCGACTCGATTCGAACTCGAAAATTTATTATACAAATTCGTAATAAGTACAGTGCAGTTTAATTACAACTTTAGCTGAAACTAAGCCTTTTTACGGACGTGGTAGCAATGATATTAATTTTTTCATAAACGTTGTCGAGTTAGAAACTTTACAATTTCGAAAGATTTTATTTTGTGACATGTAGTTGCTATTAAATGGTAAATATTAAAATCCAACACCCGAGTAGGTACTGTGCGACGGCTGTACAAAGAATTTCGTGATGGCTTTTATAGACATACTATGAATGAACAATATATCACGAGACGGGTTTAACCAAATCTTCCATAAACCCAACAATTTCTCAGAAATGAACAACAATTATGATAATTATCACGCCATCACAACTTTAATCTCCGCGACGGCCATAACAATAATTAAGACCGTATAAAGTGCTATCGTCACGAAACCAGTAAAGTTCAAACAAAAACACTGTCACCGTCGAGTTCTTGATTTCGATTTACGACGTCTAACCGCTGTTCGACACGGATTGTTTTTGTGTATCTGACAATTATGACCTAGTCATTATTACAATGGAATAAGGTTGGCATTTGAATGAATACCAATCATATAACATGCTTGTAAAGTAGGCAAGCTAAGACTCGTATCAAAAAGATAAAGTATCAAATTCTCACAGGGCCATTACAGTATCAAAACGAAGACGCGGCAGCGGTTTTTCTCTAAATTTAAATGAATTATAATTATAAACAATTACGGGCTGATTTAATGAATAAAGAGAAGCGGTAGAAAATGCGATAGATGGAGATAGTAAATCTATCATACGGTGTGTAAGAAAAGGACGTGATATAAAGAACGCCTACGTAGTATCTTCGGATATACGATTCGGCGAGCGATAAAAATCGCCGGTCTTATTCGTCAGTCTTTTTTTAATTACTAAGGGGTCCGACATGTGAACCGAGGTGGCAGCGGCCATTGTGTTGAAATAAATACGACGGTTATAAATGATCGGGCTTCCGACATAGACATTGAGAAGGACATACGATAAAATAATATTCGGAAGGGAAGGGTAGAATTAACTTTTATATTTAAATAAGTTTGGGAATTTTTAGGATACATTTCCTATAAAAAAATAAGGCAACCTATCTATAAGTTTAAGCATCTAACTATAAATTTAGTTTTTAGTTTAAATATATATGGACTTTGCCTATGCTTCATCCAGAAGTGTTGTACGTTATTTAAAATTAAAAGAATAAAACAAAATCAAATTTACTTTCGTAGAAAATATTCAGGGAGTATCATTAATAATATATCATTTTGAAATCTGTGTATACGTTCATTCCAAAAACCATACACTGGTTTCATTTCAACGAATTATAATTTGCATAAATTAGTAAAGCTTAAAACTGTATAATTTAACAATCTGAATTTAAGTTACGGGGCATTAATAAGTGACTAAGAATTCTAAATTCATTGTAATTCAGTGCACTGAGAGCTTTACTTGAAATTATCTACTTTAAAATGAATTTATCTTCGAAATTACAAATATTTTGAATAAGTAAATCCGTTTATTTCACATTTTCATCTGCCATTTTCATGAATGTATAACGTACGGAGTTCCTATGCTCACCCAATAGAAACGGGTTGAATAATCAACACAGATTCGATAGTATTGTCGATTCTATTCTAGCACAAAGGTCTATTGTGTTGGAAATACGCAGTTTTGATTCACTTGACCTAGGTAACAAGGCTACAAGGCCTGTACTGTTCCTGTTCCTTAACAATAAATACCTTTAAATTTTATTTAACTTGTACATACCATTTTCGAGATAAATTTTTAACTAAACGGTTGCAAAATTTAATAAATAATTAACATTACACCACATACATAAAAATCAACTTTTATCGATTTTAATAATACAATTTAATACAAAGATATTATATAATTAATAAAAACAAAAAATGTTTTTTTGTTTTTTGATTGCGACAATATCTGGAGGTGACGGTAAAGAAAAATACAAGCAGGTGACAAGCCTATGTGAACTCTTTGCTAAAAAAACAAATTCAAAACGCAATAGATGCGATGCCAATGTAGAAAAAATTACAATAGAGAGGATATGTGACACGCTAAAGGACTCGAGCACAAAAGTTTTTAAGAGAATGACAAAAATATCTGTATCCCGTTCCACTGTTTCTTATTTTAACTAGTATAAGGTTCATTTTAGAAATGATTAAAAATTTAATGCTAGAAATTTTAGAGTAGTACTGAGTTATCGTGAATGACATGTTCAAAAGTGTCTCCGTTATAGATTTTTTGACAATACCCTGTAATTGGTGGGTTGGGTACCTGGGTTGCCCGGTATTGTCGCCCCACAATGCATATGGTTCCATTACAATGAGACTATGGATGAATTTTAAAGTAATTTGCTCATTGAATGCATCGAAAATAAAAAAGAACGCAATGTTTTTAATTTACAATATTTCTTAATTTAATAACAATCGACAAAAAATATATTTACCTATTACCTGTATACCAATATTCAAAAATATTTAAGACGATTTTCTCATTATTACTTAAAGGTAAAATACCTAAGAGTCCTGAGATATATTTATGTCACGAAAACGAGCAGAATATTAGTGAAGAAAATTGTCTACTAACCTGTTTTCCATGCGTGACATCCGTAGTAGACATGAAAGGGATAAAAGAGACAGTATTAAGTTAGTGTATATTCTCATGTAAAGAAGCAGTTTTATACAAACATGACATAAAATATTATAATTTATTTAATATGGTTCATCTAAAAAATTACATGAATTAGTCTCACAGTATACATTATATCAAACCTATGTAATAAGTAACATGTAATCTCAAGTATATATAATAAAAAAAAACGAAATCAAAGGAATACAAAAAAACTATGCAACGATATTAGCAATAACCTACAATAATACGTGAAGCTCGATACAAAAACGACTAATTTATACACGTGACGCAATATAAAATTCAAAATATTAGAGATCTGCGACGCTACTAGGATTCAATATCCTAACGATTTTGAATTTATATACTGATAGTTTGTCATGGAATATATCAATAGTATTGTTTTTAATTATAGATTCATTTTATAATCTACACAATCTAAGAATAAGAGAATGGTGTCCTAAGTGATTTGTACGTTCTGTGATTGAGGATAGACTTTGAGTGGCGCGGTGTATTTCAACTATGTTTAGGTGGAATATATTACCATAGATTTAAATAGCTCCAGATACCGCGTTCCATACAAGTTCTACATTCAAAAGTGTATCACAATTTTTGCCCTGAATGTTTACCAGCGTATCGTCGCTGATTGGCAACTTAAGGTAGCTTTTGGTTCTTGAATGCTCCATCTGGAGGTACGATTTACATTCTTTAAAATATTTTTTACCACTAAACTTATCTATCTATGATTTAAGCAAATTTGTGTATTGACATTTTTCTTTGTTTAAAAAAATCCACCGCTTTTGTAGCATTCTTATCTGTTTTTGTGGTAGCATCAAATTTATACACATAATGTGTATAAATCAATAAGTGATGACAATAACAACTCGACAAACACAGAACAGGATGTTCTCCATGTCTTATATAGATATAAAATCCAACATAGCACGGAGTTTACCGTCATCTTGTGTCACAATATGCTAAATCTTATTAGCTAAGTCATTTCAATGGACACAGCACGTAATCTAAATCCAAAACAGTAATGTTTGCACATCCATGCATATTTACAGAATTATAAAGAGAATTTTTGAATTTGATATGATATGTGATTGGAGTTGCCCAGGCGCGTTCAATACAGATGACAGTCATTAATTTGGAACAAGAAGAAATATATATCATCGTGATCGGATTCACTCAGAAGATATCATCATCGTCTTTGTCTCGATCTTCATCAATTTACAGTTAATAATATTTTATCATACACATCAACTTCATTCTTTATAAGAAAACCCAAACCGGTATCTTTAAAAGTTACCCTACCGCAGATAGTTTAAAATAATATTTCAGTTCAATAGCTGAAATTTGCGAAGAACCCTTAATTCCAAACGGAGCTTTTAGTTACGACGAAATTCGTAAACCACAACATCTGGCGTATACCTTTTATCAGAGTACTCAGAGATTGCATTTGTCTACTTTCCTTGTTGATAGTGACGGAAATAAAAATCATTCATGTTTTCATAGATTTAAAGTAGAAATTCTCTTGGCAAGACGAGCGATATTTTCTGGGTAGTTTCGACGTTTCGTCACAAAATTGCGGGACTTCAATCTGTTGTCTCGCCTGTTCCGGTACTACCGAGCTGTAACAGCTATTCCGTACAGATGCGAATTGTGGGATGAAGAGGCGTAAACTCGATTTAACCGAGACGAAATGAAAACCCTCGAAATCACTTTAAAATTAACATTATACGCGGCCAGGACGGAAAGTATGCCTCGTAATTGTCTTCGACGTGGATAATAAAGGAAGAGACAAATTTTTTGCATATTTGTTTCTTTTATATTAAGAAAATTGCTGTTATTCAAGTATATGAAATACATATGTATAATTATGTTTAAAAAGTGAGTGGCAGCGTTGGCAAGAGACGTCCAAGGATAACTTATATTGATCAGATTAGTGACATACTAATGAAGGACGATACAAGGAGTACCCATAACCGACAAGCATGTATGCGTTGATGTATGGAGGTAGAAGAAGCGAGAGAGGTCTGCCAGGATCGCCAAATGGAAATCTGTGCCTACCCCTCTGGGTTACGGGCGTGAGCGTACATTTATTTTATTTATGAAATGGATTCTTTCCATTATCAGACTTTTAACGGCCAGTTGGTCCTATCTTTGTGGATTGATCTATCCGTGATCAGAAAGAACCTCGTTAATATCCCGAGCATGGCTAGCAGTTTCGTACCCTCATAAGTACCAAATTGGTTGCTATGCAAAGATCATAAATTTCATTTGCTGACTTACCGCGCATTTGTTGTAAAACACGCGTTTTGTTTAGTGTTTTATTGTGTGTTTCATAAAAAAACAATCCTACATTGTAAGAGTCCAATTGTCATTTGACTATTTATAATTGTGTAATCCATTGGATCGACGGCTTTAATTTAGAAGTTGAAATCACCATTCCTACCAACTACAGTGACGGTATTAATAAAATGTACTGGCTTTGTTATATGAAATAAAGTTAGCGATAAGTATTTTGCGTCAGCGTCCGGAGATCGAATAAAGAAAGTTTCATATTTTCCCCCTTTTCCTTTCTTTCTTATCGTTTGCAGTTTAGCTTGTCTGTGTTGAAAGTGTATTTACGCGGTATATGTTTGAGGAAAATAAGCTATAATGGTTGTTATTTCCTTAACTCTATACCTTTCCTCGTGTATGTTTACACTATATTTATTTTATTGAAAGTGTTTCTTGAGGTATGTTTATGACTTCATCCGTAATTACATTATAAATTTATTTTTTTATATCTACATAACAATTCTCAATTTGGATAATAATCCATCCTAATTCAATCTGTGACCGTCTTATCTGAAGTTAGTTGTTAATCCACCGATGTATTCGTACAACCTTTATATGACATGACTTATATATAAGGATGTAACGGGAGACGCTTAATAAATCAAACACATTATATCACAATCGTTCCCTTATTGTCTCTCGTGGAGTATTATTTACACAGACGGTAGGCACACGGGGAGTAAGTACGCCGGTATTCGAAGAAATACCACGAACAAAATGTCTTGGCACGCTCGAAAACACTTCAATTTCTCAGTCCTAAACAAATATGTTACCGGTTTAGTAATTGCTCGACGTATTTACAGGCTTTTATTGAATATTGCAAAGCAAATATTGTTTCTGAACGAGTCACTTGTCTACTGCAGCTGTGGTGCATTGTTACGCATTTTTTTCTTGTCTCTCTGTCTACTAAAAGTTAATTTGCCATACATTCGATATTAATTATATTTGCTTTGTGCGATCCTTGCAGGTCAAAAAAACTTAGAAGGGTGGTTTAAATTTCAATGTACACATAAAATGACATTTTTGTAATTGCGGTAGTCGGGGAATCACTCGTTGGACTGCGTATTGGCAATTACACAAAAAGGCTTACTCGTTATATATAGAGAAAGTTATTAAAGTAAATATTATTTTGTCCCTCCGACGATGATAATATAACTTTAAGTATCCATTGAAATCGCATGAATTAGTCCGTAAAGTCATTCATAGACTACAAAATCAGGATTAAATTTCGTTGAAAATATGAGGACTATTTTCGTTCATAGTGCATTTGTTAAAATTAGAATGTAACCTTCAGGTTCACAATAAAAATATAAAAGTTTTTTTTTCAAATATTTACACATACATGACGTAAAATTAGAAATTAATATTTTTGAAGTTACGTAAACAGTATATATTACGATATTTGCCATTTCACCGCATACTTGACTTCGTTCCGCCCATTGCAACACCTACTAACAACCTAGTAGCTTTATCACGTTTATAAATGCAAGAAAAAGATTGCGAAAACCGATACGAATAAACGGCACCTATAGTCGGCACTCTAAAGTTACAGAGCTGCAGAGAGACTACCGCGTAATTCGAGATCTTAAAGGAAGCTTAGGCGACAGCCCGGGACAGTCTAAAAAAAACACTTTCAATCGAGCGAGAAAGAAATTCAATATGTTAGCGGAACGTGGATTAAATTTGCACAATCTAGTGGCGGAATCGACAGCTGCTGCCTAAATTTTAATACTTTGAACATAAACATTAAGTAGATGGAACCGAAAATAACATATACCTTATTGCATATGCTTTATGATTTCATTAAAACGTTCCATGCAGTTAAATTAAACAACCATCTTCCAAATATTCCCCATAAAATGGAGAAATAAAGGTTTATGGTTATAGGGATGTAAAAAGCAAAGTCCCTTAAAATAATGGAAAAATCGTAAAGATTACGTGGCTTACATAACTCACTTAAGTCTCATAATAAATCTTTACAACAACCTTAAATTCCTTTAACAAGAAATTAAACGAGAATATTGGTCTATAAAACATTGCTTCCAGAAGCATGAACGAATTTAAAACTTCCTATTCACATGAGGTACTGTCTATAATTAAAGCATATAGTGTGGACACTTATAGTTTTTTATAAAGTATGAAATAAGAAAGAATGCAGATCATTTTAGTGCGTTTAAATAGCATGTCCAAAAAAAAATCTTAGCATCCCAATAATTCGAGAAAAATACTCTTAAGTTCGTGTGGGTTGTTAAGAGATGGAGACAAATTAAGACAAATTTCTAAGAGCTTAGTTAGACAAATGAAAGAGGTGGTAAGCCTGTCATTGTAGTTGTCATAGCGCGGAAATTGGAATTTTATTCTGCAAGATGATTTAGAGGTCCATCTGTACACAAATAATATAAATTTGTGGAAATTAGAGGCCAAGTGTTGACTGCACTAAAGGCCGCTATGGCGCGAACATACTATAGAAGAGCCTACGTATCTAATATCGATATAGATTTTTTTTTATATCTATATAACTTTTTTTTATCTTGAAACATGTCTCAACATGTCACCAAAATACTGAGACGTAGAGTAGAAGGTGCGAAAATTATAAAAGTTACAAGATTAGTTAGTTTCTCTCTTTTTAATGCTTATCATAATTTCTCTAAAGTAAAAAATATGTTAAGACTTTAAAATTATATATTATATTCAGTAAAGTCTCCGAGATAAGTAATCCGAGACTGTTCTCGGACCACTAAAGGGGAAAACATTAGTCGGAGTGTGTAAACAAGTCGAGACGGAACGACAAACAATCAACCAGTACCCCGGTCTTCTTCGACGTGTAATCGGATACAAAACGGTTCTGGTCGCTTCTCAAGAGCTCGTTGCGACTCCGCCAACAGTAGCGGATCTCGAAAGGAAATTGAAACGCACTACGATATTTTTCTATGTCGGTTAATGGTGGCCATATAAAAAGCAGCGTGGTTGCATCTTGTAATATTGTATACTATGAAACCAGTTGTTTTTATTTAAAAAAAAATCCTTTTTTTAATTTTCTAACAAATATAGAATCTAACATCATATCATCAAAATGTTTAACTGCTATAAATTCGGGCTGATAATCAGTTTAAATCTATTATGGGAGCATTTTTTCGATATTTCAAGAAATAAAAATGATTCAGCAGTCTTTTTATAATATCAGCTACACTTGCTCCAAAATTGCCTCGGCTCGGGATTGAAAATGCGTTTTTATACTCATTCACGTAGAACGTTGAATTTGTAAGGTAGGCAATCTGTAATGATGGATCACTGCGCTGACTCCTTCAATATCGAGCGAATGATTACTCAATCTGACGAGCTCCGATTTATAAGGCCACTTCATCTCGGTAACAATTTTTTTTCTTACATTTAAGACTTTATCTAATAAGTATATAAGACGAGTGTTCATACTTTACAAGGCAACGCAGTCTTATCGTTTATTAAATCTGTAGCACAGTACATTCATAGACTGGGATATTTTTTGTTCTTTTCTCACAGTATTCTTTACGATAGATATTTAAAAAGTTCCCTTGCCAAATAAAAAAGCACAGTAGACGCTTTGGTGACATATCAAAGATCTTATCCGGGTTAAACGACTGAACAATAATGGTAAGGAAAAAAAGATTGATATCAAAAAAATTCGACTAAAGGGGACAGTTTATAAAACCTTTGGTGCGACAAAAAATGTTGTTAATGCGTGCGTATTCATCTAAAGGATTGGAACTTAGTCGAAAAAAAGCTGAAAAGGCGACAAAGAACGTATTTATTTAAAATGTTTAATAACAGAGCGGCTTATAAAACTAGCTGTGTATCAGGATTCTTTCTTAACTTTTGGTCAATCTGATCTTTAGATATGATATCGCCCTCGGCCGTTGGGCACTCTCGTTAATGGGGTAGCGGACGCTCGAGCCCGCATTATGTGTACGCGGGCTACACACTCCGGCGACCCTACGTGACAAAACTTCGACCCTCCCCACATTCAAATTTTTGAAGGAGCAATTGAAATCGGAGATCGTAAAAAGAATTAGAGCGGGGTCCTTTTCGAGCACACGTTTTGTTTCGTGAGCGATCAAAGCGGGGCTTCCTTTGAATCTCGAACAGCCATCGATGAGGCGGTGGGGGACGGCGTTTATTGGGTTTCCCTATGACCTACCAATCGGCCCGTGCGACATCACGTAATCTAATAGCTTATTAATGAGGGGAAGCCTTCGGTCGTCCCCTATTCTCTATCCTAGTAAAATTTAAAATAATGGATTCCATCTCGTTCGCTTTATTTGTACTTTGTATAGCCGTCTTATTCCTGCGGTTCGTATCGCAAAGTGGGAAGGTCGTTCGAGCGGCTGATGACTCCGCCCATTAAATTTATAATACGATAAATGAGTGAAGTCGTGGCTCGTTCGAAGAACCGGCCTCGCGGATAACGTGTAATGCCGGGGCACTGCGTGAAAACAAACGACAAAAACTGCGTAAGAGTGATATACGGCCTCATTCCGGACCTTTATGATTCGCGGCCGGCTAATGCTCGGTGCGCGCGATCGGCGGCTCCTGAGTATACTGCAAAGGAATAATTCGAGTTAGCGCCCGCTACTTTGTCGTCGCATTAGAACTAATCGGCGTAACCTTTCTAAGAAACAAATCAAACTATGTTTATATCTGGAATTAATAATTCTCATGGAGTTGCCTACTTGTTTCCAGTTAGTATCTTATAAACTTTGCTTAAAAATATGTTGGTTTATTTTTAGTTTATTGTTAAATAAAGATTATTATTGCAGACTTAGCGGCAACGTGTAACAAAGTTTAAAATATCAATTGCGTTTTACTTTCTTATAATTTATGTGAAAGAAGATCATGGATGAGTTTCCTTTTTGAAATCTCTTATTGACATCTCTTTATAACTCTCTCTTATACGTGTTTCGTAGTTAAGTGGATTAAACGATCGATTACATTTAATCCATTCAAAACATAAGAAAATTATTAAGGCAGCTACGAACTACCAATATTATTTATTATATAAGCGCAGTCTTTTTTTGGTTTATTTTATAAGCATGAAAATAGGAAATGACTTCTTAAGTTTAAACGAACGCACCGTAGCCGGTTGCATCTAGCGTAAAATCGAAACCAGATTTCGTGTTTAATAAAAAAAATCGATTATTTACAACAAAAAGTTAAAGACCACCCCTGAAAGAGACTTTTTGTTTTTTGAGTTCACAAAAAAATAACACCTGTAGACATCTCTTAGTATGGGATTAACGTAATAAACAAGCTAATTTCGCAGATGGTATGAGTACCTATAATTAAATTTTAATATACCTTATATGTGCTGTAAATATTGTCATGTTGTTAAGAATAAAAATATCTGTACTTATAAATATTGATATAAATAGATTGCGAACTATAGTCGAAGCAGCGGTCGCCACACATGACGTCCTCAGCGAAGTAATGGACTTGTCATGTCTATGGAAATACGTAAGAAGTAGGTCTATCATTTATCATTTTATTACCTTATCAGGGCTCTAGAGGCACAGCGATGGAATACTTAATTCCGGTAATTCCTTATCGTAAGGCCGAAAATTTTGATTAATGTGGAGGCACGCCTGCTCCAGAACGGGGGAAGATACGTCCACCGGCGATTCCGGCTTAGATTATAATGAAAAATATTGTGCTCGTGTGATCGCGGTGATATATGGCGTCGTTTACTTTATCGAAACAAAAACAAATGTCCGCAGCTATAAAATAGTCGTCTGGGAAATATGTTATCTGAGTGTTAATGAACTCAAATTTTTCGGTTTATCAGATGAACTAGGGGCAATAAATAGATCGATTTTAATGTATACGAACGAAACTAATATACATTTAAACAAAAAACAGTAAGTATTGAATGATTAAATCTTTCTACGAATTTTGAGGTACATTATTCACATTATATACACATTTCTCAGATATAAAGCCTTCAAATTATTTTAGTTTACACGTGGTAAACTAAATATGGGACATGCTGGTCTCTATGGTATAAACCGACTTATATAATATGATAGACTAACTTCTACTAGTGTTCAGAGCTATAAAATTTAAATTGACACCAATTAAATAGGGCGCATTTTTTCGATTGAGCGTTTTCGCGACTTCCTGGAATCAGATTTAGTTTACAATATCTACCAAAAGATATGACCTGAAGGCTTTCAAGGAAATAGCTTATTAAGGAAAGTAATAAGAAAAGTCTTACTGATCTTGTCTATCCATCTGCACTTGCTCGTGTCCAATGAATATTAATGTGTGGCGAATCTATTCTACATTAAGGTGAGCGATTAAGCAGATTTTACTTCGCAAGACTTCTTCGCTTTAAAAGACTTACATACATCCATTTGAATCAAACTTGTACAACCTAGCACACATATAAACGCATCGCTTGAAAACACTACGTCACAAAATAAAACACATAAAACCACATGCAAATCGTTTGAAAACATGAATTGTTACATTTCCATAGAGGAACGACGTTTAAAACCATTCCGTGTTCCATTTTTGAATATGTGAACGCATAATTTTTGAATATGGAATGAAACTTGAACAAACACAAAAGAAAGTACCTGTTCCTGCGTCGTTTGAGCGCCTACTCGCGTACCCTATGACAAATATGTTTCTATTGTCGAATGACAGCAGATATTCTTAAGAAGAAAGGTATGTTACTTAAGAAATATCATTTTGTCGCTACTTTGCATGGCTAAAGCATATTAAGATAAATAAAGGCTTTCACGGACGTTTCTAAAGTGGCAGTATTTAGTTGAAACTTTGAAGAGTAGGTCCTACTTATAGTCACTTCATTCTATTTATAATATGTCACATACCGTACACGTGGTGTAGGGCTGCATTTTAAATCTTATTATAAAAAAACAATTGGGTCAGGGAAACTAGTGGTGAGCGAGCAATTAAAGGTGTTTTGGCCTCGTTTTACTCCACTTTACAATTCTGGCTGCAATTACACGGGTAGTTTTCACGATAGACGGGAGTAAAGCTAAAAAGAAAAATTGAAGTATAAAATGATTATTATGTACTTGAACTGCGTAGGGGTTTAAGATAAGACCTAGGTTTGCTTAAAAGAATTCTGTTTGCCAACCTCGATGAGACAATTTAGACACGAGAAAAACTGTTTTATAAAGCTTGGAATTTATGAGTATTTTTGTGGCATACATAATAAATAAAGTAGTCCGCAGATTTGTAGTACAGTAGGCCTCACTGACACTCTTACATCTGTCACCGTAGCGTACTTGCTGTTAAAATCTAATAGTTGATATAGTTATGAAACAAACACATTAAACGTAACAATAGTAAAATGTAACTGATTTTATTAATTTTACTTAAGACATAAGAGTTATAAGGTAAAATATATACATTAACGTGGTAAATGTAAAAAAAAACTTTTAAACAAAAACAAAACCAACTTCAAAAAAACTATATTCAAAAACAACAAATGCACTGCACCACTAAATATGTTGATCCGATCGTTACCAAACACAGCTGACACCGCCTCCAAAAAATAAATATGATTAAAAATTGATTCTTATGTTTAATTGCGCAAATCAAAGAAAGATAAGAAACAAAAGTACATAGTAATAAACACATCGCTAAGCCCGGTCCTCTATTGCGCGGCTTTTGAAATCACTTGCGCGAAGTTTTTACTTACTTTGTAGTTTAAACTTCTGATATCTTCTAAACTATTGGTCAGAATGATATAGATTATAGAACAATTATAATCTACATTAAATTCTCTTATTTAAATTAAATGGATAAGGATTTATACCGAACACGAGTAATCGCGTAGTAAGTATCGAGAGCGTTTAAATTAATGTTTCACAAGAAAAAAATGGTTATTGTGAGACAACCAAAAATAGATATGTCATCGCGGACTTTTATTTAGCTTATGTAAAGAGCTACAATTATTTCATACCTAATTTTAATGTAAGTCTTATAGTTTAGCTTACGTAAGCCAAGAAAGTAAAATTCAACGTTGTTATATTATGCATTATTAAGATTAACTCAAAATCTACCAGTCGGATCTTGACTAAAAAAAATGGGACCAATCGACAAGCATTAGCTCTCGAACAAAAAAAGAATCATCGAAATCGGTTCTCCAGGAGCGGAGTTCTGAGGTAACAAACATAAAAAAAACATACAGAAGAATTGATAACCTCCTCCTTTTTGAAGTCGGTTAAAAATAGTAACACATTTGGGACAGATTGGATACACATAATTTCTTATATTCATAAATAGTTTAGAATTAAAAAGTAAAATGCACCGCATTAAAATGGAGGAGGCAATAACAATAGAAGACAAACGTCGGTAGTTCTAATTGATTATACGTTTATGAAAGACCACGCCTGCCAATCACTCTGCAACATAATGGAGGCAGAATGAATTTATGTAGATTAGCAGGAATTTAATGAATCTGTCACATGCCACGGCTTGTTAGATACAATAAAGTTTTATTTTGTTCTAAACATAGTTATGAAACAATTTATACTATTTCAGAGCACACATGATTTTATATAATATAAATATATATTTTATTTAAAATAACGGTAATTTTTTAAAGTAATTATACTTTATCACTTCATTATACTAGGTCTGTAGCCTAGCCTAAGTACTTCTGTTTAATATTACGTTATGATTTTTTTCTTTGTTCGTTTGTTACGCTATTGTGCACTTACTGCTAAAGCAAATTGGTTTTAGTATACCTATATTTTCTTCCTGAATCATCTAAATTTACAGAGAACCCCAAAGACGCTTTAAAATATTTCTGTTCAGACTTGAAGCATAAATCTAATTTAAATGGCCAGTAATAGAAATAGGGTGGAGTTAAATACAAATGACAACGAATGAAAAAGTGGAGAGATCGCGCTTGGTGTCCATAATAGCTGTTAACTGTTCGATGTGTATACAAAAATAGCGGCACTAACTCCATATAATCCATGGGATCATCTTTATAGTTGGTATTGGAATTTCGGGTTAGTTCGTGGTCCGATGTTTATCATTTCAAAAATAAATATTTTTTCAAATTACATTTACTACGAGAAGATTAAAATTTTTAGTTTGTTTATTTTTGTTTCAATAAAATATCTCTTCTGTTCGTTTTAACGTACGATTTTTTAAATTTGTCTTTCATATTACTGGGTTAGAGGTTTGTAGAAATCACGTCTTTTTGTCACGAAATTTGCCTACAGTTTTTGTAAAGAAACTGTAGGCAAATATTCTCGCGCCAAATACCTCACGTATTTATTTCGTAATCGGCTATCATTTGAGTAGAAATTCAGAATACGAAAGAGCGTTTATTTTTGAAGTTCTATGTCTATTATATCAGAATGAATGACAGTAACACGTTTGCGTCGTCCCTAAGAAGTACGGAACTTATTCACTCATGATTTTATAAGTAGTCTAGAGTAAGATATGGTACGGAATAGACAATGGCATAGACAATTGACGAGGGTTGAGGAGACACGGAGAAACTTCATATGTACTATTGAAGTTAGCAATTTCGTGATGCGTGAGCCGAATTTAACTCAGCTTATTTAACTTTTTTATGGATTTTCGCTTAGATATTACTGAAGACATGAATGAGTATTACATATAATAAAAAATTGTGATAGCGTTTTATAGAACTTGTTCTAAATGTAATGAAAAAAAGCAGCTTACAATTGCTATATAATCATCCAGTACACTAACATATATAAAGAGTACAAATTAGGAAGTATTACATTTGGCAGTTTCTCGCGTACCAAATACCTTTCTTTTATTTTTCATTTCGTATGTTACAATCTTCTTCCACAGAATAAGCTAAATATTTTTCTGTTTTTACGGCTGAGTACAGATTGTGTGTGGTTATAATTATAACATCAGACGAAGAGTTTCTTATGTATTCATGAAAAATATCGATGCTTTGCTTTTAATTAATAACTATATGTATAAAACGCAGCAGCACAGAAATGGAAGGTTCGTGGTCGTCAAAAACAAAAAAAAATAAGACTGTTTTCAACAGAATTTCCTTCATGAGTAAATAACGTTATAATGATCGTTTGTTACAAACAAGAAATCTATTGATTATTTTAATACACGACTACACACAAAATTATAACGAAAAGTAGTTTCAAAATTTCGATAGGCCGAAACTCGTTCATTCATATTTTAGTCGTGTTTCAAGATAAATTGTCCCGGCACACAAATAAACGCGTCCGAGAGGGAAGCGAAGGCAACAAAACCTCACGTATACCAGCGTACGTACGTCTTAAAGGATAGGCATCGTAATTTATTATGTTCACCTCGCTCCGATCCATTGACTTTTGTGGTCGTCCGGAAAGCGTCTTTTGTCGCCGTGTCAAGAGACCTAAGCGGCCATGTAATATGAATTAATAAGCACAAAGGATCATTATAATGCGTTTATTTGTCGCCTCGAATTCTTAGGGTTTTGATTTTATTGTCAGTCAGTCGAGTGTCTTTGTTGCGGCCCTGGAACAAATTCTGTTGCATCGCGCGCGAGCATCGCTGGTATCGTTTACAAAGATTATTGACGGACGAGAATAAATTACATATTTTAGTACGTAAATATAATTATACATTTACGTTACTTACTTTACTTTACTTTTTTAAGTAAAAGGACCTGATGTGATGTGATCACCGTAGCAATTGCGATAGTAATGTTAACAGGCTTTATATGAACAAAAGGGCTCTACCGGTTTTCCAAGAAAAATGCTGGCTGGCTTTTAGATAAGGAAAAGAAGAAGGGTAAAGTAAAAGAAAGAGATAAGTAGATACTAACAATCAAGAGACGAAACGCAGGAGGAAATATCTCTAAACAAGCACAATTACATAAAAATCTCTTACCAATGCCGGTGTTCTGTGAAGTCGATGAGTACATACGAGGTGTATTCATTTTAGAGATATTGTTTTCCTTGTTAAATATTGACCATAAGCAGTCACAAGAACTGCCGCCAGAAGTAAAAACTCAAACAAGCGGGAAGGCGCGACAGTAGTTCAAAAATAAATAAATAATCAACAGAAACAAACCCTTGTATGTCAACAATATAATTGACTCAACCATACATTTCAATTTTGATCTTTTGAAAAATTTTCGTCGAAATTATTCCAAATTCAATTCAGAATGGTACTGACGCGTGTTGCTGACGCATATTGAACATGATGTTCGAGCGAACCTATACCAATTTCCCCTACCAAATATCGTCTAACGCGGCTAAAGAAGTTTTCACATAAAAAAAAACTACATAGTTGCGGTTGAGGCAATTCCAATAAAAAAGGCTTCCCATCTCTTTAATATTATCCACATTTTGCAATCACGGTAATGTAGGCGACCCATTTTGCTCAGTGACAGGCCGCGCTACTTTATTTGGTTCGGTTGTCATTTGTTCATTTTAGCCGCTTCTCTCCGCGCCACCCTCATTTATATAATGTTTAATATCAGTTCAGCATTGCCTGGATTATTTTAAAACTATTTCCACCCACTGGACGATTTAACGCATAGTTATGACCCAGATTATACTGATTATGTTTTATATTTCAACGGTTTCACATCATAATTTATTTTTATGATCCTTTCAAAGAAACAGGAGGTAAATATTTACTTAAAAATGTAATTTACGTCTAGAAGATACATCGCGATAAACAGAGGTGTCAATTGCTATAGGTTTTTCACTAAGTTTAATGTAAATTAAGAATTCGTTTATTATGTTATAGATGACGATAAAACGGGAGCCAGTCGTACTAGATTATTTGTTTCCATGCGGCATTTCTTTGATTTAAATTAGTTGAAATTCGTCAACCTCATTTGAAAACAACATTCAAGACTTAGGGTCATCTATTCCAACCGCTAGGCGATGAAGTCTGCTGTCATATTTTTCCACAATGCTAAATATTTACAATGAAAATATTTTTTTCTTAACATTGTGTCTACCACCCAGAATTTCTAAAATACCTTTAAACTTTCAAACAGCTTTAGCTTAAAGAAATTTATTATATACAAAGAGAATTATGTCACAAAGTACAATAAAATTGATTCCATTTAATAACATAACAAAGAACTGAAAGGGATCATGTCAAATGTCTCATCGGATTTATTAGGAGATTAAGAAGTTACAATAAAACACTGAACTAAAGAAGCTAACGTCGCATGTGTTGAAAGATAAAAATAAAGAGAATTAGGGAGGTCGTTATAAGTTTAAAAGTTCATAGCTTTTTGATTT
>JWHW01044895.1:511091-530333 GCA_000931545.1 Papilio glaucus
AGTTTATTAATTTGAGGACAACGAATTGCATAGAATCAGACCGAATTGTATTACATGGTATGGCACAGGTATGTACCTATATGTCACCAACCGACTGTCAGAGTAAACACTTTATAATTGGGCTACGCAAATTCTAAACGGTGGGCACATTCTCAGTTGAACGAATCATTGAAAATATGACGTTTAATTTCTAGTCCCTTTCTAACGGGGCGTACGGTAGGCATATTGTGAATACGATAAAAATGTTTGTGACGTTAATATCCAGTTGATAAAGTTGAAAATTCTTTTATTCTTTACTTTTTACTGTTCCATAACCAGTTCGAAAATAAATAACTAGTGTAATATTAGTTTTGCAACTATTTAATATGGGGTATACATTTTGTTACTAATGCTACGAAAATAATTGAAAATAAAATCACATTTATTTGTTTACGTTTAGTTTAGTTTGTTTAGTTTACTTAAGGATGACTGCCAAAGATTCAAAAAGTAGAACACAAAATTTCGGCAAATTGTCAATAATTCGTTCAACTGAAAATGTGCCGACCGTTTAGAATTTACCTAGCCCGATTCTGAAATGCCCACTCTTACAATCGATCGTTCATTTATATACCGAATTGTATGTCCTATACACTAGGCTGCTTTATTTTAAAAAAGATAATTAGTTAAAGAGAAGGATACTAGTGCCATCTACTTTAAAAATACATTGTGCATATAATATATATGTAGCATTACGTTATAAAGTACATCGTATCTATGTGACATGGGCTTGGTTACACTACACTGCGTGATTGGGCGTGGCCCATGTTCCTATATTTGGCGATACACTGATCAAGTATTCAAACGCCCCGAGTAAAATCGTGCCCATTGTAAGTAAAGTATAAGATTGTAAGTTCGTACTTCAACGAGACTATGCACATTGTCATGGAGTTTTCCCGTTATTTGTGTTGTTTTTCCATGCACGACAAGGACCTTTGATTATACCATTAGTGTTTTTTTTATTCTGTACAACAATAGCACCAAAATATATTTGGTCTAACGACTATACGACACTGTTGTGGTCGTTGGTTTTTTTACATTTTTTATTATTTTTGTCTTACCATTGACCTATAGCTTTTCGGTGGAAAGTTAAAATAACTTGGTAACATATGGACATCATCAATATTACCATTGGTATATTTGTAGAAATAGCATTATTTATCTTTTATTTAAAAAAAGAACCCCGTATTTATTGTGAAAGTAATTACATCCGTAATTCATAAAGAAGTCAACAACACCAGCTGGTATGTTATTTGAACACGCAGTTGTTGATAGCACCAATCTAAATGACAGCACAGTTTACTAACGGGTCCCGATGACGCTAACGAACCAAAATTTAATTAAAAACGTATCACACAAAGCGGCCGAAGATAACTCGAACGTACAACTTGGTTAAAACAGAACCCCGGTATTATACCAGTGATATAACAATAAATTACACACTAATACTTACACACATTAAGGAGGGAATGGTTAGTATTGATTAAAACCAAGGAATACACATTCTGTGTGAATTTTAAAATAATTCTTGTAATGTACATAGGTATAAGGGTAAACGTATAAAATATTACGATACGTGTGGGCTATACATATACGTATTGGCTCTGTTATTGTGCACAAACACACTGACGTACTACTACTATAAAAGCGAAGTAGTTTAAAATGTTGCTATTTTTTACATTTAAATAAGTTTTTTAGATTTAAAAAAAATTAAGTTTATATTTTTTTAATTTTTAAAAAGTGTTTTTAATTTCAATTTCCTATTACGAAATTTAAGGCACTAACTATACTTGAAGATTTAAAATACTGTAAAATTATTTTTATGACCTCCAACATAGCACTCGTTTTGATTTGCAACGGTTGCGCGATCCCATTTGTTTGCATCCAGGTGTTGGTCTGACAAAACAATCGACCCTTGAACGCGGCCAGAACGGAGGGTCCATTCATAAAACTGTATAAATTCTCCAAAATGTAAACGCGTGGAGTTACAAAAAATATCGTAAGAACGATTCGAGGCGGCAACGTTTCGATAACCGGATAATATTTCATAATATTAACTATTTAGGCTTGTGAAGAATGGGTGTGTCGCCGAAATTTATAATTGATCACATTGTATAATTTCTTTTAATTTATGAGATGTTTATACTCATTCTATTATTTTTCTTAGGTAGAATAAACATTACTAAAATAATAATAAAAGTCATATTGTAATAAATTTAGTTTCTAGTACATGTAAAAACACGAGTACTTTTAAACAGTTTGAACCAACCTTTATACGATACCCTACTTAAAAATAAGATATAATTCTTATTACGATTGAACAACAAGACCGAATATTTTAAGGCACCTATGATAACATAGGCGTCCAGTAGTAGCGATATCATAAAATTTCATTTTTTTGTAATGTTTTACCAGCCTTAAGGAGTGTTTACAATACCCCAAAAGGTCGAAATCCTTGACGCTCCGTCACACTTCAATACAATAATTAGGTGTATATTTTACAATTTGCCAAAGATCTCTTTTGTTATCTTTATGTTATAAGTGGATTTCATCGTGTACAATGGCCCTTCCGCGTCACACCGCTACCTTTATAGTCGGTACGTGTGTGAATAATTCTATTATTTAGCGTCGCATCTGTCGGAGAGCTTTGAGTCCGTAATTTTACAGTTTAATCAGCGTTAAATGCACACAAGGAGACCGCGGCACGGCAAGAAAAAATCTGAAACCTCGCCGCAGACGGTCGCCTCAAGAATTCCGAGTTTATAAATCATCCGGACATCGATAATCTTCGCAATAAAACACGGGAATACTTCGGTAAGCTGATCTTGCCTATAAATATAAAGCTTCTGGAGAATATTTAGTGCTTATGCGACTTTTGTGGTCCAATGATCAACTTGAATAAATTTTTGCCAATTCTGTAGATTACAAAAGGTTGGTTTTGTGAGCACTTATTTAATACGGACCCCGGCAAGCAATAAGAAGTTTCTGATTGATTATTTTTTTAATATCCGCTTTAGATTTATGACTTGGTGTGTAGCTCTCGTCGCTCGTCCAAAATGACGCAAACCTGAGTCCACTGACATCAAAGCGGCTTTCTTATGCAATGCACAAAAAAACTAATGTCGTGAAATAATCTCACGAGAGGCACGCGGGGAGGTGAGACGAGAGGTCGTGGGTGCGTTGCATTTAACGTGAGTCTCGTGTTACGGTACACGCGTTGTAGCTTAGATGCTGTTTTAGTTCTCTTGACACTCGGCTGCTTCCCAAATCCGAGAGTACGTGCTCGTGGCATACGCATGTCGATTAGATTGGCGAACTTTACAATAAAGGGTACGATTGGAGTATTGAACGTGCGTGTTTACACAAATGTGTGGATATGGAGCCAGCGACACAAATGTATACATTTGTTTTCGCGACCTCTATATATGACGAGAGTTCCGTCTCTGTTAACGAAAAACACAACCCTTTTGAGTGAAAATGTTAATTAAAAATATTTTTTATTATGGAGCGTAAAATAAATGTGGGCACCGTTTTTTGTTATTAAAATTATGCTCTCATTAACAAAGCTTAATTCTAATCTATGAAATAGTTAGCGGCTGTATTATGCTAATAGAAAATTTTCATCATACAAATGGAATTTTGCTGACGTTTTAAAGTCGCCTGCAATTATTGTGATAGACCTCGACGCTTTTAACTTCAAACGGACGTCACTTCGGCCCTGAGTCATAAGATGATGCGGTAAGACGAAAATTCGTTCACGGCGACTCAAAGATGTCATCTATTAGCTCTCATTGTGCGTGTGCGGTGACCACTTAGTGTGGAGAGGAAATAATTTATTCAGTGAACTTTGAAAGTGTACTTGTGTTCTATCTTCGGTTCATTAGGCCGTTTGGATAGTGCTCGATCGCTTATTTCATAGTAGTGTTTATGGCAAGTAATATTTCTTTAAAATAAATATAGTTTGTTACAAATTGCACTCGAAGAATTGATGTTTGTGACGGAGAACCACTATTTGCCTTTCATTATGACTGGTTTTTGTATAGCATAGTTCGCAGGATTATGCATAGACATTATTAGTTGTTCGATGCTCTGTAATGGCGGCCGTACAGGACGAAGCGTGAGAAGACATAGGAAAGCGCAAGGAGGCCCCATAGGTTAGTCTGGTCAGCACGGGTGTACGTACTAAATATTCGGCAGTGAAATATTTGAATCCGAGCGCGCCGTCTATATGATTACTAATACACAGGAATCGGAAGTTTTGTAAACAAGTGATTAATTACCACGAAGCGAAAATAAGTAACGTGAAAAATAAATAAGCTATACACTAAACATTTTGTCGTAAAACAAATTTACTGTCAAATTGATAAAAAGCTGTTTGTTGGGCAGTTCTGGTGTCATACCTAGCTGGCATATTGGCATATCTGGCTTCGAATGAAATCCCGGCTTACTTATTTTTGTACAATATATTCTTTAATTAGAAACTGTGATAGGGATGGATGAGAACACCTGTTGCGATGGTCCAATTATTTTAATTAATTAATTACGGGTTATTATTTCTTCACCCCTTCTTATTTTGTATCTACCTAGACTTATCTGGAAAGCAGATGCAAGTTTATTTATTAAATATAGATATTAAAACATTACAACTTATTTTTCTCACAATAAAATCAAATTTTATATTCAGCTTTCTAACTCTGTAATCTGATTCAATGTACATATTTACGCAACAAATGTGTCAGATCCCTATTGAAACGTACTAATTATGAACTACAAAATTGGAACGAAGCGGCAATTAACGTTATATTGTACGGTAGCCGTTGTTAATAAGTTGACTTCCCCGGAGTCGCAAAAACAGCAGATGCGAGGTCGGCTTGGTACACATAAGCTGCATTATTAGTTGCTTACTAATGTTTTGTTTCGTTTTTTTATTTCCACGCTTTTGCTAACCGCGCGCACTAAAACACCATCTGTGTCGGCCACAGTCCCCAGCGGTAATACACACGGCCAGTGTGCTTGTAAAATTTATTTGTAGTTTAATTTATAATCACATGTAGAAGTGTTTAATGGACGAAAACTTACATTCATATGTTCAGGCACACATTTAAACAAGAGATTACTCGTGCAAAATAACAAAAGAGCTGAGCCTGTATTAAAAAATGTTTTTGTCTTAAGATAATCTATCGAGACTAGTAGCTACGTCGCTCGCTGTACAGATAAGGGAGGTGAGACGTGAGCAAGCCTCACGTCACTGTGTACGCATAATAATTGTGTTAATCGCTGTTTTTCCAACGGATATTCCCCTAGGGCTTAAAAAATCCATTTACAGTTCCACCAGTTTTGTTAAACGAAATAAAAAAGTCAGCGTAAAGTGCCGGCACTGTGTACGTACCTGGGTATAACTTAATTATAACACTTGTCTATAGCGGCCGACGTGATTGTATGCGTGAGGAAGGGGGAAGATTTATTGCAATCTCACTGACTCGGTTAGTAAGCGTTGGACTTTTTGCTTCAGCTCTAAGCTAAATCACTCCATGATGGCGGGCTAATGCGTTACCGTAAGAGTTAATAACTTGTATGATTATAAAGGGTAATAACTACATTACTTGGTTAAGAGTTATAAGAAATAACTGAAGAAAATTTAAGATAATTATCGAAGAAGATATAAAATGGAATGTGTTCTTCTTAGTCATTAAGAAGATACCTATATTTTGAGTTTAACTTACGATTATTCACATTTATATGATTTTTATGACATTGTTAAAACAGTACTGTACGGCCTGCAAATTTGTTTATTCAATAGTTTTTTTTAGTTTCCTTAGATAAGTAAATAATATGGAATTCCTAAAAGAAGGTATAAGACGTATAGATAAGAAATAAGTTTTTAATCTCCAAAGTTTGTTTCCACATTAAATAATTAAGTTTCACTTGACTTCAAAAAACAATGATTTAATAACACAACTAATTTAACTAACTATATCATATGATGATAATTGGATTACTTCTAGTAATTACATGAATGACAATGTTGAACAAAGAAAATGATGATGTCGTTAGAAATGTCGATGAACAGATCTCATCGGAGAAATCTAAAGACCCACTTGACCGTGTATCCGTTTTTCTCATTAAATTAAACGCAGAATAGGTTTTTATTAATAAAACCTTTTTATATCATTATAGTTTAGAAATGTATTATGCTATAAAAAATAGTAGGCCGACAAAATTTAAACAAGGTGTTTCAAATTCTTATTCCATCTTCGACATTAACTCACCGTCATAAATTTGTCCCAATTGATTACTGTTAATTTCACAAAGAAACAACCGCCTCCAGTCTTTTAATTACATTTACGGCGGTAAGAAATTATTTTAGACTGTTAATAAATATTTCTTCACACGATTTTAGAGATAACGTATCTTATTTATTTGAGATAAAGTGGAAAGAGTTGCTAACATTACTTGAAAAAAAAATGGAAATAGTTTATAAACTACTTTTATAATTTAAATGTTAAGAAGTATAATGTTCATTAGACTTTTTTTAAAACATGTTCTTTAAGTTTTCATCGTTAGTAAATGAATCTTATTTCATGAGAAATAAACGAAGTTCAGAACGTCATCTGCACAAAGTATCATTATAGTGATCATTATCACATCCAAGTATGAGCTCTCCGAACTATTAATAATGAAATCAGAGATATCTTTAGATTGAATTCGAACGCTTATGAGAAGTGAATTGAATTGTGAGTTCTTGAAGGAATACCGCACTGCGTATTCTCGCGTTCAATTACAGCCGATGACTTGTGTTATGCTTTGATTTAAGAACATTGTCTTAGAAGACACAGAAAACATAATTAATTTGGATACATAAAACGTGTTATTTAATTATAATTCGAATTTATTATCTTCATATAAAAATATGATAAGTGACACGCAGTGGATTAGGGAGAGCCTAAAGTCAATCAGCTCTTTGCTGATTTATACCTAGTACATGTGGTACTTATTATTACACCACCCTGCCTCCATATCAACCAATATTAATTCTTACTTTCTGACCAATCTGGGCAATTTTTACTTTTATCTAAGGAGGCCTCATATCCTATGGCTTTGGTTGGTATTGAAACTCTTCAGAACGATGTACTAGTACTATATATTTTTGTCTTCTTTTTATTTTATTCTTTTAATTTAATTATTAAAATGAAAATTAATGCGCGTGGACATAAAAATGTTTTAATATAAATTAGTTACAACACAAAACGGCAAGTATTCATCACCATTACTGCGTTTAGATGTTTAAAAAAATTTGTACCACTCCCATTCAAAAGATATATACCACAATAAAATAAATATATATTTATTAGCGTATATTTTATGATGTTTATACATTTATTTTAGCATATCACAATTGTTATCTCTATTGTTTCAAGTTTGACCGTGGTATTGTACTGCCAGAGTACTAACTAATTTTAGTACTTTATGTTAACCAAATTTTCGTGAAAATTATATTTTTTTATTCATTATGATTTTAATTTAATTAAAGATTAAATTTGTTAAGCAAATGTAGAACTAATATTGGATAAACATTTATGTTTCTCAACAATAACCTCATTTTATCTATTTCAGTTTTAAGGAAGCATTAATAAAAATGTGACACTTTTAATTTTGTATGTCATAAAAATTCGAACATGTCTCCTGTATCTCATCTCCATAAAAGAATCGTGCGTCATAAATTATGCCTGTTGACAAAATGGTCCGTAATATCCCTGCAGCGTTCTTACGTCATTTTCCAAAACTCATTTAGGAGCAAATGTTCTCTAAGCATTCTCTTGTTTTTTAAGGGCAGGTTTTTTCAACGCATCTCCATCATCAATCTGTTCGGCTTGAATACTACTTATTTCCTTGTTATATCTTTCGTCCTGCTCTTTAGGGTGTGTACAGAGGGTAACAAATAGATAATATATTATCTATTTTGTCTTAGCCGTGACAATAATTAATGACTAGATTTAAACGCTTCCTCACGCCCGTGACATTAACATAAATAGAATGATCTTCGTTCGCTTGCAGCCCCTTTGATTCTGATATTTTTAGCTTAGCTGGCTTAACTTTTGTATAATAATTTGTTGACTGTACGCACTGTCTTGTAGCCAGTACTTTGATGTTTTCTGTTAAGAGGCGTCTGGTGATTTTCAGACTAACAGATTTAAAGCCACTCGTGGTGTTGAATTTGTCAAGTGAATCTGTTTAATTCAATCACCTGCACGATTTTCAAATGCTAATAATATAATGTTTGAGAATGTGTTTATTTTTTCTGTCTTACAACTAAAATAAGCCGATAGTTTAAATCGTTGATAAAATGGCATTAACAAATAAATAAATATTTTAACTAACTTTAAATTTTGTACTCATTTTTTATTATAAGATTCTTACATTAGGGAAATTTTAAGCTTTCTTTTCTTGGATACATCATTAAAAAATACATATATAATAAGATTTTTAACTAACTTTTAATTATGAACTCATTTTTTATTATAAGATTTTTACATTAGGGAAATTTTTAAGCTTTCTTTTCTTGGGTACATCATACCGCATCTGTCGCAAAAAAAAAGTGTTGAAGGAATTTATGAGCGATGTTTTTCCTATTTCTCTCAACTTTCTAGCCGTTAGTTATCAAAACGGTTGTATAGCTTTTTTAACCGACTTCAAAAAGGAGGAGGTTATCAATTCGTGTGTATGTTTTTTTTCTTAGATGCTGTACAAGCTGTTTATATGACATGAAATGCTATTATTAAGTTTTCTTAAATTAACAAATGATTATGCTTATGTATTTTATCTATTGTTGATATATATTGTATGGAAATCAACAAACAAGACAAAACGAAAATGAAATCACTTATTTACGCCTCAGCTCAGTTAAATTCAGAAGACATTCCCTCGGAGGATAAACACGGCATCGAGACAAATTCATTGACGTTGAGTGGAATCATAAAACAGGCGATTAATGCAAACGGCACCCGGCCTCTTTACAAAGAAACAATGCTGAAGGTATGTCACGCTGAGCGCTGTTGTCCGGGTAATGTGCTTTCAATGTCGGAATTACTTGAAATTGATCATTCTAATCAACACTTAGTTAGAGAAGACGTTTAAATTGCAAGTTTAACAATAGTTATGTTTAATATATTGACTCATGTATGAAGAACATACAGAATATTATATAGTAAATTCGATTGAATGTACAATTTTGATGGCTTTATGTCAATTGCCTTGTGGACAAAGACTTAAGTAGACCAATAGAATAGAGAATAGAATCATCAAGACTCCGTACCAAAAGGACAAATAACCTATTGCAGTCCGAATGACGATTGAGGCTGAGAGAGAAATGATATCATAGAAGAGGGTAAATATATAGTATAGAGTTATTTTAAAAAGTATTTCCTGCTTGGAAAATAAGAAATGAATGCGTGCGAAGCCGCGGTGTTGTTGCGCGCGGCTTGCATAAGATACTTCCAAATCTTAGGCTAATACATATTGGGAAATAACAGTAATAACTTGAATACGTAATTTCCGAAAAGTTTATTGGTTCAAGTTCCCTGTCTCCTTCCTTGGGGAAGGGGAAAGTGGGAAATTAAACCACGCAGTTACTCGGGTGTCTTCAAAATTACCTTTTTAAATATTGTTTTTAAATTAAACGTTATTTAAGACTTCTGTGCTGTAATTAAGCTCAATTATTCACATTGCGTCTATTGCAAGCGATTCCAAACGCAATATGTGTCCCTGTAGTCATTGCGGAAAGGAAATTTAAATTATCAATTCAGTTAAAAGGCCGCCGCGGGGCCTTTAATTGGGCAGTTATGCATACTTTTGATGAATACTAAACCAGATTTTTTTCATTAAATGTACTCTGAAAATATAATATGTTGTAGATATTTCGCGCTTTTTTTCACCTGCCAACATATTGAGTGGCAACTTGATGGTTTATTCATTCAGAATGTGTTGATGCGATGTGATGTACATGTGTGTATGTAAATATAATTTAAAAATAAAGAAGGATTAGACTTTGGTCGTTATTATTTCGAGTCCTAATTATGTCAGGTTGTAAAATACCTATCTATTCATTCATCCGCAACAAGCGTAGAAGTCGCAGAAGTGCTGCCTGCATGTACTGAACAGAGGAGACAGTAAAAGGATATTTCCTTTTTCTCGTTTTCCAAGGGGAAGTTGAAGAAGTTTGAAATTAGGCCACAAGCACCTCTATCATCAGACGAAACGCAGAACACTTCTACATCACTCCTGTCTTCTGAGAGGTCGTGGTATTTCACCGATCGAGGCGGCCCTGTGTAACTAAAATAGATTAACTCGATCGAATATCGAACACACGAACTAATCATACTAAACTTAGTTCATATTGTATCTACCGAACAATAGTAATATTATACATGAAATAACCGATGTGAACATGGATAATTTATACATATCCATACATTGTTAAGACATCTTGTCGGCGGAAAACGTGTTAGACTACATAATAAAACTTAATTCTTGTAATAGGGACACTTGGCGAGATTTTTATTGATATTCTAAGAATTTCTCATGCGTCGGACAGCAGTGATAGCGGAATGGCTTCGCTGATTTACGGCATAATGCCCGTGGGTTCGAATCTCCCACCGACAGTATTAGTATGTCGTTTATGGATTCTTACGTCTTACGTACAACTTTAAATATAGGTAATGGGTAAACAAGCAAACTTTCACGATATTACAAAACATGGGAAATTGGCTTTCTTATAATTTGTATTATGGGCGATGTCATTTAACAAAACCTGTGGTAGTTTGAGACATGGATTTATTTTGTTCTTGTGTAATGGAGCTGTAAGTCAATAATAGCCAACATTGGCTAGTTATGAAATAGCGCTGTTTATAATTATGAATTAATACTCTTTTTGTTACTTTTCAGATCTTATAGGATTCGCTTGTGAAACACTTAATGTGTAGTAAACAAGTCACAAGTAAAAAAGTAATCATTTACTCAAAATCTATTTAACAAATTAAACATTACAGTAATTGTGTTTTATAGACAAAATTCACAATTCACAAACAAGAATCGTTAAACAAAATTCACCAAATCAATATGAACGAAACGCTTATTAATTTTTCAAATTTTTAGTCGTACAATTAAACGTTATTAAATACATTGGAATAACCAAGTATCAGTTGAAGAAGTAATTCTAAAGTTTCTACGTATATTTGTGATATTGGAATGACAACCCTCCTAGGAGTTAGAAAGGCTGCCTTGTAAGCAAGCTTGTAAACAGTTCATAAATTCAGAAGCCTGGGGGACTTATTATGCAGCCTATGCATAATTGAGCTACCTTTCATACACGTATATTTAAAGCCGTGTTATAACATGAAATATCGGACATGTTGAAAGGATGAATGAAGAAAGAAGAACTTATATTGATCAGATTAGTGGCTTACTAAAAAAGGGCGATATAAGGAGCACCCATAACCGAAGAGCATGCATGCGTAGATGTATGAATGTAGAAGAAGCGAGAGAGGTGTGCCAGGATCTCGCCAAATGGAAATCCATAATCTCTGCCTACCCCTCTGGGTTACGGGCGTGAGCGCATATTTATTTATTTTTTATATAGTTAAGGTATTTGTGAACAGTATTTTTAATATTAAAAGCGTTCTTGTTGCGGTCGTACTATGCGAACCCCACATAGAAAAGTGGGAAAAGGGCAGGGAGAAGAAAAAGAATAAGAAGAAAAACGTTATTGTTACAAAAAGAAATACATCTAAATAAAAAAAAGAGATAAAAGACTGTTAGAAGAAATTCTAAGATAAAATAAGAAACTCTGACTGAGTTCCTTAGTACTCTGAGTTGCATTCAACCTGGTGAAACTATCGCAGTGTGTTTCAGCCGATTAACGACGCAAGCATTAGTGCATAGATGTATTAGTATTTGTTCAAACATGGCTTCGTGGTACCTGTATGTACCATTTATAATAAAGAAACACGATAAAATTGTTAAGACTTTCGTGAGACGGCTTTACACACGTTCGAGTTTTTTCTAAGTATTTTGTACTGACAAATTTCGGAGCTGTCGGAGTTCCTCCTTCAGGGTGACTGACCACTTTTGTCACTTCAACACTTGTCTGTAATAATAGCAACAAATTAAAATAATCTGCAACCTATTCTTATTTTTTACCCATCATTATATTTCGGTACAATATTAGTGATTTTTAATAAGTACAATGTAATAACGTGTGTGGCATCGCAGTCTTTATAAACTACAAACTGGTTACATTTTCCTGTTGTTTATTCCGTTAATGTGTTATATTTTTTCTAAATTACCATGGGAAAAGATTAGACATTTGACAATGACATTGTCAAGTTTTTGCTCAGTCTCCATATCTCTGCTTATCTTTCGTAATAATGTAGTGTGTAGTTTGTAAACTACGTGAATCTCGTCTGAGATAATCACAACATAAGGGAGACTTTACATTAGAAAAAAACAGCAGCGATAGGTGACATAGATACGAATAACAATCTGGAAGTTACGTTATTATTTTATATTAATATAATATGATTATTCATGACTAATTAAGTAAACTTTTTGTATTCGCGAATAATTCTCAATAAATTGAACAATTAAAAAATATCGTTCAAAAACGTGTAAATTTAGAAAATGTTTTGAAAGTTTCGGCTATTCTTTAACGTAAAAATGTACAGGTACTCAAAGAACGTTAACGTTAACTATTGATTGAAAATTTAGGTCTGATGCTATTCCAGTCCGATGTCTCGAAAATTCTTGCTTTTAAATAATTTTATTCTCAAATAAGCAATAAGTCTCTCGGTATGTGAATACGTTTCTTTAGCAACGGAACTATATCATTATTAAGTTAACTGATTGCCAGTATGAGATATAAAGGTACGAGATCACTGCGCGTATAATAAGAAAGAATTGTTAAAAAATGTTATAACGACTATTATACGTGACTACATAAAATATACATGTGAATTATAAGTATCTTATCATATAAGAAATCATATTTTACCATTTGTAAAGGATCACTTTACATTAATGAAAGGAAAAATAATGAATATCGATATAATTATTTTAAATATCAACAAATTATCTGTTGCATATTATACAAATGTATAACCATCATCAATGGATCTCCGATGTTGGAGATAAGCCTCCCATAAGGATGGCACAAAGAATCTGACCGCCCCTATCCATAGGAACCTCGTATTGGACGACGAAGAACCTTCATATACATACATAGTTGGCTTAAGTTTCATAATTCTATTGTAAAATTGTAATTGAAAAATATTTAAACAACAAATTACATTCCTATTACAATTCAAAAATATATATTCGTTTGTTCAAAATCGTTCTTTACCAATCGTTTTGAAATTGTTATAAAGCGTTGTATTCATATACGCGCAGGATTTTATTCCTTTTTTTTTCCGAGCAGTGGTGGCTCAGTGGTTTAGTCCCCGACTTACGTACTGTGTAGGTCGCGGGTTCGAACCCAGGCAGGCGCTTAACTTTGTGTTAATTTATTTCATCACCACTGCTCCAAAAACGGTGAAGGAAAACATCGTGAGGAAACCGGCATGTCTTAGAACCAATAATTTCAAAGACATGCGACATCCACCAACCCTCACTGGGCCAGCGTGGTGGATTACGGCCCCTTCCCTCTCTCGGAGAGGAGGCCTGTGCCCCTGCAGTGGGGAACATTCTAGAAAAAGGCTGATTTATTATTATTATCATATATTCCTTTTTTTCAGTTAACGAACTGTTACCGCGGTCAGTAAAAAAACATAATAAAACTTCACTTCCAATATAGCTTAAGTGTTTTGCCTATAAAAACGTTTCGACACCATGTTACCTTTAGTGATTGAAGGTATACGCGGAATCATATTATACATACAAATTTCCAGTGGGGAAAATAAAAACGTAACGCCGCTGAAGTCGCGGGCAACAGCTTGTTTCTTATTACATTTTGTAAAACGTAATTCTATATCAATAACTTGAAACCAAGGATAATTACTTTTTTATTATTATAATGTTATAAACAGAAACTACATTTGTTTTATCATGTAGTGTGTTAATGGTATGTGAGAATTTCTGGTTGCCCAAATATTAAACATTATTCGGCATCATAAAACACGTAGAACATTTTCTGCTGGATACTACTCATAAATCTACAGTTCAAAATATTTATATCAACCGCATTAATTTAAAAGCGAAATGTAGTTTCATAACAAAATTAATTTATGCTAATATTCCATAAGTATTATAAAACGAACACTTAAAAATCTTGTTTTAGATTTAGTTATGTTATTTTGGAACCACTGTGTAACAGTGTTTTTTTTATGTTGTTTCACATCTGTCATACAAAATGTAGAACAGACCAGTCATCAAAACAGGATATGGAACTGATTTATCTTAATCTTTCGCTATGTTTTTGTTATTTAGGTGTCAAATGTAAACACTTAATTCCTTAGTGTCTTTATCGGATATTCATTCCTATTCAATAAACCCATTGAAATACTGACAACGAATACTCGTAACTGTAACGAATAGCGTAAAATGTAGAATTCTACACTTTACGCTCCTACAACATCCACATCATCATCGCAATTTCTTAAATCAGAAGGTTCCCTAAGACATTTTTTTCGCACATTCCTTTTACCAAAACAATAAGATTTGTTAGAAGTTAATCAGAAAGTGAGGTCTTTCTGGGAGAACGATATCCATTTATCAAAATACATAAATTAAGAATCAAACAAGAAATAAAATAATCAAAACAGTGAAATCTAAAATCAGATAAGGCATAGATGCATCCAAACTAAAACGGATAAAATGGCAAAAACCGATTCACAATAACTTCAATATTAAATTAAAAACGTTCTACATAATCAGGCCCCGAGGATAGGAGCCCTCGGACATGCCATTTTGTTTCTTCAGACCGCAGAGCACATTCTTCAATTATTAAATTCCTCCCTTCTATACATTAAAGTGGAATGTGAAACAGAGAAACAATGGCCAGTTGTAAGAAATATGAATTTATTAGAATTGAGACATACAGTTTTGCTATCGAAAACAAAAATATTCCTGGCTTACCGAACGTCGATATAATTTTAAATGGCGCTCACTTCATTATTAATTAACAAAAAGCTGCAATGAATTATGTATACTGCGAACTCGGTCCAAAATAACACCTAATTTATGGTTTCATTTACTGAACAAAAAATATTTGCTTGCATAAATATTATGAGTATTTTTTTGAGTTAAGGCAGCATATTTTACGCACACACGCTACCTATCGCATCTGCAACAAGCAAATGAGTTGATGAGATGCGATGTCTACTTTTAATAGACAGGAAAAAGGAGATTTCCTTCTCCTATTCATCCTCTCTCCGTCGAATCCCCTTCCCATCCTATCCTTATTAGGCAAGGGGACTGAAATTAGGCCTCCAGCATCTCATTCATCAGATGGAATGCAGAGTACATCTACATCACGCCTGTCGTGGTATTTAATCGGTTCAGCCGACCCCTTCGTGCAACTGATGTTGGGGGAGCCCCCCACTATTAAATCAATATTATGAGTATATTTTTATAAATCATAAGTATCAGAAGCACGAGTATCCCAAACTTAAACTATAAGTATTTAAAAAAATTATAAGGTATTTAAAGTCAAATGGTATTTTTATATAAAGTAAAAACTTTTAATTTGAACTATTTTCGTTTTTATTTACAGTAGCGTAATCGATTGAACTGTCATTGACCGGAATTGAAAAAAGTTTATTGAAACCGTTTGTATAAGAACGAACACAAAGCGTGCATTCTTAACCGCACCAAAAGAATATCACTCGAGCTGCGGCGAGTGTTGTAAAATTTCTATTACACTCTTGAATCGTAAAAATGTCACTAGACAATAAGCTATCAATCATACGGCAGACGAGGTACCCTCCACTACTGATTCGACGTGAAAAATAATATTACCGGTCTGACCCACTTCCAAAGATTTGCATTCAGGCGGAGCTCGAGAGCAATTTATCATACTTCATGTAACAGCAAAAAATATTGTACAGCTTTTGCGTACGAACGCAGTCGCCTCGCATCGCGCCGCTCTGTTCACTTTGTATCAGCTAAATAACATCGCGCGATAAAACATGCCGCCCGTTTGTCTTTTGTTTCTTGTCCAAATTCACCGAGCAACTGAACTTAGTTTTACGTTTACTCCCAAGTCACGTACGCTGGACTGTATGATTATAATACCACTAATTTAAAAATAAAACTTCGAATTATTTATATGTTAAAAAAGTCTTTTTAAACTTAATAGGGTAGAAGTAGTAGTCCATTTTTACACCTTCTTAGATGTCATATGCAATAGGGGGCGAATGTATTTTTTTCACTTCAATACCAGTGTTATTTTGCATACAATAATGGTTTCATTGTGATGATTTTAACACAGGCATAATGAAAGCTTGACTAATAAAATAGCAATAATAAAATTTTATGTTGAAAAAAACTGGCTCCTGTTTCGTTTCCATGTTAAGTCAAAATAATAATCTTTTTAAAAGTACCCTGAATCATATGTCAACATCACATAACCCTATTGTATTTAACCTTTCTCTATCTTACTTTGTATATTATTTATATCGCTAATAAACTAATCTAAAATGTTATTATACAAGTCGCAGTCCTTGTCAAAGTGAAGGTCGGAGGCAATCAACGACACGCCAACTTCTGAGCGAAGCGCTAATTACTGCACACACAAACTAGCGCTCCAGCCCTCGAAGCTACTTGTAATATCTTTAGTAACATGTGCTTCTTACTTTACCTATTCCTTCAAACAAATGAAAAATACCAAATTTATTTTAGTAAACGAAGGCGGAGGAATATAATTGTTATGCACAGGTGTTAGGAACTTAAGAATTCTTCTTCAATTTAATACTGAGAGTATTCAGTGTTAAATAACGATGAATTTAAAACCGTATCCTAATTAATGCGAGCTTGCGTATCGAAGATGCTCAATTATAATGGATCGTACTCTCCTTCGTGAGGTTAAACTACATCATAACTTGATTATATCGCTAAATTTAGTCCTGCAAGACGGAGGAAATGAGAAACTTTATAACGTTGGTATTACGCATACGTAAATATTTACGGAACAAAAGTTACATCAACAACTTTAGTTTCAATATAATAAAGAAGTGAGATTTTTTCTTTAAGATAGTTAATTTTTCAATATAACTATTATTAAAATAACCTATTTATTAAATTGAGCAACTTTATTGCGAACAGCATAGGTAAGTTTGGATTCCATCACTTTGACGCCATTATAGTACTGTTTTTTCGTTGCACACTGAATTATAAATCATAGTAAGCCTAGAGCGCATTTTTGATGCCATGCCATTTTTTTTAAAATTGTTATTTAATATAATAATAATCGATAGGATAATGGGATAGCAGGTCAGCAATATTGCACCCGTCCCCACGAGTGGAGGAGAAAGCGAAATACTCTGCACCGCTCCCACGTTTTAAAATAAATAAATACCTATTGTAACTTCTCCGTGAGTGCTGTAAAGATTTTATAAAGCCATTATTCCAGAGAAAAGTTTTAATGGTCATTAAAACTACATCCACAATATTCTCCACAATTTTCAATCGCAAACTATGCTAGAACTCGAAACTATAAAATATTCTAATTTAAAACTCCTAAACTAACTAAAAGTCCTCGGGCCGAATGTTGATAAAAACGATTTAGCGGGAAGATTCTCAGAATATTATAAATATCCGACTTTCTTTCACGCACCTCTTTGCGAAGGGGAAATTTTCGCTAAATATATTTCCTGTGGATTAAACTTTTAAACGAACGAGATCAACATACAAACACGGTCAAATACTATTGTACAAGTCATAATAACACTTAATACGATGCAATGATAGTCATTAGTAACAATTTTACAGTTATTATTTGTAAATTTAGATGACCTTTTTCAATGTTTCAAAAATAAGGGCTTCTAAATGACTTTAATATAAAATCTTACCGTTATACAACTATAAGTACTTCCCATTATCCGCTTTAAACTTTCCACTTTGGAAAAAAAAGTACACTAAATGTTTAGTTTCACCTAAATACTCTTAGTAAAATAAGATTAAAATAAATGTTGCTCGTCCAACAGTCGTATATCATGCCCTGGTGACATTGAGACATTTATAGTTTTTGCATATTTTATGCTACTTTTCTTGGGTATATGGAAGATACTTAAGCGACCCTTTATTTTTGCCCAAAACCGACTTACAGCCCTACTTACACGTTAAACTAAATGGATCAGTTGGGCAGACCTTTGAGAGCTTGTAATACATTATGAAATATTTTCTTTGTAACTTAAAATAGGCTTAAAAGCTACACGCAATATCTAAATAATAAAAAAAAACATTTGAAGATAAGTGATTGCGGGACCAATATTAATATCAAAACGATTCGAACGATAGTTCATTACACACACATTGCTTTGCACTAATAATTCATTTGTCATAGAAATACGTGGGTAAGTCTAGTAAAATTGACTAATAAATGACTCCACCCAATGATCTTACAATGGAGCTAATCAAGGGCGTAGGATATCAATTAGTTTATCAATTAATAATATGAAATTTAGTAAAACATTTAAAAATATGTTTTTGGGTGTTAACCCTTAAGAAACAAAATGTGTGTCGCAAAAGATTACAAACTCTGAATAAATCTACTCGCTTCTGCGGTAATATTAACATGGAAATAGCTATGGAGCCCTTAATAACAGCTTCAAATCTATTTATGTCAACGTATCCAATATATATGATGCTGATGATGATTATGACTTATGTAACGCAATCATATGTAACGCTGGATGCGGACATTGGCTGATGTACGGTCAGAAAAACAGACCACGTTATTTTGTAAAAAAATTCTTTGTACCTTATGGAATGGCGTGAAGACGATGAAAACGATATCCATATTCCAATTTTACTTTTACCTAGGGATAAATTCAATAAATATAATATCAGTATTGTACATGACTGCTTAATTATTGATTTAATAAATATAATGCCTGCCCGTTTCCACATTTGACCGTGATTCAAGAAGTTACTTAAATATGTAAATTATTAAATATAAACATTTGCATCATATAAACATTTTTGTTTTCCGCTTTTGTA